>PVKC010005726.1:0-33082 GCA_004027635.1 Crocidura indochinensis | reverse complement strand
TAGGTTCATATAACAAAGTGGCAGGCTACAAATTTAAGATGCAAAAGTCAATAGCCTTCTTATACACTAATGATAATAGAGAAGAATGGGCATTAAAAAAACAATCCCATTCACATTAGTGCCACACAAACTCAAATATCTTGGAGTCAACTTAATTAAAGCAGTGAAAGACCTATACAAAGAAAACTACAAAAACCTGCTTCAAGAAATAAAAGAGGGGGCCAGTGTGGTGAGCTAGAGATAAGGTGCCTGCGCTAGCCTAGGATGGACCATATCCCCGAGTATCCCAAATGGTCCCCCAAGCCAGGAGTGATTTCTGAGCGCATAGCCAGTACTAACCCCTGAGCATCACCGAGTGTGGCCCAAAAACCAAAAAAAGAAATAAAAGAGGACACAAGGAAATGGAGACACATAGCCTGCTTAATATCATTAAAAGGGCAATACTCCCCAAAGCATCTTATAGATTTAATGCAATTCCTCTAAAGATACCCATGACATTCTTCAAAGAAGTGGATCAAACACTCCTGAAATTCATTTGGAACAATAAATACCCATGAATAGCTAAAGCAACCCTTGGGGAAAGGAATATAGGAGGCATTACTCTTCCCAATTTTAAGTTGTATTAACAAAGCAATAATTATTAAAACAGTATCATGGTATTGGAATAAAGACAGATCCTCAGATCAGTGGATAGATAGACTTAAGTATTCAGAGAATGTTCCCCAGACATACAATCAACTAATCTTTGATAAAGGGGCAAGAAATCCAAAATGGAGCAAGGAAAGCCTCTTCAACAAGTGGTGTTGGCACAACTGGTTAGCCCTTTGCAAAAAAAAAAAAAAAAAAAAAAAAGTGAACTCAGACCACCATCTAACACTATGCATAAAAGTCAAATATTTTTTTGTTTCTTTGCATTTTTGAGGGGAACATACCAGATGATGCTAAGGATTTCTTTCTAACTCTGAAGTCAGGGATCACTCCTGGTAGGTTCAGGGGATCACGTGAGATGCCTAAATCAAGCACAATTTCACAGCATGCAAGGTAAGCGCCTACCTGCTGTGCATTCTGTCTGGCCATAAATGCCTCATTTTCATAGATGAATCAATTTTCTTCTTTTAGAGAAGTCTTCCTCCTCTATGAAACACAATAAACAAGAGATTGATGAACTTGTATAAAATTGTACAACTGGGTAGTAGCAATATCAAGAATCTAAGTCTCTCAACTAATTGTATAAAGAAATTGGGGGCTGGGCTGAAGATAAAGTACAGTGGGTAGAGTATTTGTTTTGCATGCAACCAACCCAGGTTAGATCCATAGCATCCTTTATGTTTCCCAGAATCTTCCAGGCATGATCCTGAGCACAGATTCAGGAGTAAGCTCTAGTGCGACAACTGGGTGTGCTCCCTCGGGGAAAAAAATATTGTGAACAGTTACACAATAGAATACTACTCAGCTATAGTAAAAGATGAAATCTTGCTTTTTGGAACTTCACCACATTGACTAGAACTAAAGAATAATAAAATAAATCAAAGAAAGAACAATTATTAACTGATCTTACTCTTATGTGGTATATAAAAATACAAAGCAAGGGGGCCAGGCGGTGGCACTGGAGGTAAGGTGCCTGCCTTGTCTGTGCTAGCCTAGGATGGACCACGGTTCGATCCCCTGGTTTCCCATATGGTTCCCCAAGCCAGGAGTGATTCTGAGCACATAGCCAGGAGTAACCCCTGAGTGTGTTTTTGGGTGTGGCCCCAAAACAAAAATACAAAGCAAGGGACTAGACAAGGCCAATAAAACAAATACTTGGAGGCCTGGGGTTATAGAGGAAAGAACCATATTAGAAGTGTCACAAGGACAATTGTGTTGGGTCTATCGCTATGGTGGTAGAGGGAAAATCAAAACCATAAATATGAGTATTATTAAAATCATATTATTTCTATATACAAAACAAAAAATATAGTCTAGAACTCTTACTTGAGAACCACTGAATTCATGCCTTCATCTTAATTATGAAATGTCATTATGTAACTAAAGAATATATCAACCAATGCCTATTTCACTTTATATTCTTCCTTCACTGAGTCTCTGTGTCCTATTTGAAAAGGGAATGTGAGGCACATCAATGGTTAATTTCTTTTTTTTTTCTACACTTAAACATCCATAAAGTCTCCTTAAACTCCCAAAACAGGGTTGTAGGGCCAGAATGATAATACAGTGGTTGGGGCAATTGCCTCGCATGTGGCTGACATGGGTATCTCCCAACACACAACCAGAAGTACAGAGCCTGGAGTAACCCCTAAGCAACATCAAGTGTGGCCGCAAAATTAAACAAACAAATTTTAAAAACTGAGGATATAGTGGCTCTCCCTGAAATTCCTAGTCATGGTACCCTGTGAATTTCATCTCCAACTTGCCTGGTGCCCAGATGTAGTACACTGCCGATACAATGCATCTCAAACTGTTCCTTGGGCCCTCAGCATCAGTGTTAACTGAAGAAGAAGCTAGAAATGTGCAGCTTTCGACCTTATGAGGGAATAACAAATGTCCAATGACAAATACCCTATCAGTGAGTTTACTAAAAGAATATTTATTTATTATTTAAAATTCTGAAAATCGGGCCCGGAGAGATAGCACAGCGGCGCTTGCCTTGCAAGCAGTCGATCCAGGACCAAAGATGGTTGGTTCGAATCCCAGTGTCCCATATGGTCCCCCGTGCTTGCCAGGAGCTATTTCTGAGCAGACAGCAGGAGTAACCCCTGAGCACTGCTAGGTGTGGAAAACCAAAAAAAAAAATAAATAAATAAAAATAATTCTGAAAATCATGGTGCCTAAATAAAACTTGGAAGAAAAAATACATATTCTCATGTCCCATTTCAAACATGCCAGATCAGAAGCTCTGAGAGGTTCAAACAAGTTTTGGGGGTGATTCTGATGCATATTAAATTTTGAGAACCACCAGTCTAAACAAACAATACTGCAAATGACTCAAAGCATTTCATTTGAGGTCTTCTATTATATAGGATGGAGTTGTGGAATCTGTTTCCGGACAAGAGAATGTTTATAATATAATTTGTTGACTCTAACATATAGATATATGAGCCCAAGTCAATCAATGAGATGAAGCATTTATATTCTAACCTTTAAAGGGCCAGTCCACAGGATTTCCTAGGCCTGGGGACCAGACATTTCCTTCTCCTCCCTCCAGTATAGTGAAAAGCCAGCTCATTTAATGGAAATGTTTTTTATCTAAATTTTGAAGCACTGGCCCAAAACATCCTGACAATAATTTATTCAATTTGCTAGCATGAGTTCATTTCAATCATATTCAAAATATTGGCCTAACATAACTTTGTTTTATTCCCAATATACAGTACATGTTTTAAAAATCCAGAAATTCGGGAAGGGGGATAATTATTATGAGTGTAGAGTAGATGTTTTTTTGCCTTCTCTTGCTTTTGTTCCTTGTTTTTCCACTTTTGGGTCTATTTCAACTTTCTTAGTTATGTTTATATATACATACATATGTCTTTATATATGTATATACTTTAACTGCCATTTGTCTTTATGTCTCCTAAATACTACTTGTATGGTCACCAATGTTCCAACTAAGTAACTACTACTTCTGTCCCCTTTCCCTCCACTGTTTAACTTCCCTAGCAAAAAATAAAAATGTGCCTAGAAATAAGCAAAGAACAGCATAATTGATGACAGTTTTAAAAAATTAAGCTGTGTACAAATACAAATATTTTTTAAAAATTACAATTTTAAGAAAATATCACTGGCCAAATCTGTTAGGCTGCACAAAAGTGATATGAAAGTTTGTACCCAAAAAGGCTACATCAAAAAACCAGAAAAGTCTCAAGTGACCTATTTGAACTAAAGTATAAGAAACTAGAAAAAGAAAAACAAATTAAACCAAAAGTCCAAATAAAAAATAAAGTTAAGGAAGGAATAAATAAATTAAAAACCAAAAAATAAAGTGATACTAAAATCAATGAAACCAAGAGCTATTTTTTTTGGTAGAATCAATAAAATTGATAAATCTTTGCTCAATTCAAGAGGACAGAGAAATTCACAAATAAAAGAAGCAAACTTAACAATAGACTTCTATATGCAAGTATATTGGACAACTTAAAAGAAATGGACACTTTTACAATCATATAACCTTCTAAGACTGAATTAGGAAGGAATTGATAGCTTCAACAGATCAAAAGTACAAAAATAAAACAGTAATCAAAAGACCCTTCAGAATCAAAGCATTGGAACCTGATGACTACATCAATGAATTCTACAAAACTTTCAGAGTTTTGTACTCATTCTGCTTAAACTTTTCCAAAAAGTTGAAGAGGAGACAGAAAGATGGTACAGGGATATCAGACACTTTGAAGTGTCTGATATCCATTAAATCCTTGCTAACATATATATTATATGTGATACCATATATGGCCCTCAGCACCATCAGAAGTAACTGACTGCTGAACATATAGATCCAGGAGTAACATCAGTGTACCACTGGATGTGGCCCCAAACACAAATCACAATATAATAAAATAAAATTAAAGAGAATGAAAATTTCCCAGCATATTCTATAAAGTTAGTGTTACATGAACACCCAAACAGGAGAAGATAAGCAAGCACCAAAAAAGGGAAAACTACAAATCAGTTGACATTGAACTAAGAATAGAAAAATCCTAAAAATTGTAGTTTTTTTAAAGAAAAGATTAATGAATAATAAAAAAAAGAAAAGTACAAAATCAACATACACAAATCTATTTCCTTTAAATACACAAATAAAAGGAAAGGAAACTTAAACAATTGAATTCACAAATGAAGAAGAGTAAAATACCTGGAAGTGGACTTAACAAAAGAGAAGAAAAACATATACATTAAAAACCATAAGATATTGTTGTTGCTAGAGTGATTGGAGAGTGTGTAGAGAGTGTGTTGAACGTGACCATCAGGGTTCAATCCCCAGCATCACACATGATCCCCAAGCCCACCAGCAATGATTCCTGAGAACAGAGCCAGGAATAAGCCCTGAGCACAGCCTGGTGTGACCCTAAAAAGTCAAAAACCATAAGTTGCTGCTTTTAAAAGAATAAGAATATTGGAAAGATAGCTCAAAAAATAGCTGATTGCATGATTAGCTTTTGGGAGGCCTGGGTTCAAGGTTCACCACTACATAGTCGTTGAAGACTACAAGGAGTGACTGCCAGGCATATAACCAGGAGTAACCTCCAAACATCACAGGATGTGGTTAAAATAAAGGCTAAATGACATTTGAATGAAAGTATATAGTATATTCTCTGCTATGAATTTGGTAGGATATCTATTATTAAAATGTCTATGTTACCTAAAGTTATGTATAAATTTATCATAATTCCAATAAAAATAACAGACATCATTTACAGAAATAAAATAAAATATTCTAAAATATTTATAGCATCATAAAAGACCCTGAATGGCCATAGCAATCCTAAAAATATAGAGAAGAATGATGGCATTATCTGAATGTTATCTTTTCCCTGACTTCAAAGTATACCATAAAGCAATAACAATAAAACATCATGGTACTGGAATACAGGCCAGTGAAATAGAAATATTAAGTTAAACTTCTGAGATTCTGTAGTATTATAAATCAGTTGAAATCTAACATTTTGAAATAAATTAATGAAGACCTATGATTTTTAAATAGTGTGCTGTAATGGCTCATTTAAAAGGGAACATTTGAATATCCTAAAAAATTCATATTTCTTAAAAACTTGTGGCCAGACTATTTCGTAGATATTCCTGTGAACTTCCAAGAATAACAAAAACCATCTGTTTTTAGATTACTCAAAAACCTATTTTTTTTTACCTTATATTGTGGAATTTCCAAGAGTCCACTTAACCTTATAGAACTACTTTATCTTCAGTTTGCCCTTTGACTCCCAGAATAAGTAATTTCAAAGATACCAGAAAGAAAAAAAAACAAATACTGGCATTTAAATGCAATACACATCTTCAGAACTCTTTGTTTTCTAACATGAAAAAATACCTTGACATAACTATTAGAAAACTGGTTTTGACCTTATTTAGCAACTGAATTTAGTACTTTCTGTCATTATTAGAGCTGAAAGTTAAATATTAGTACTTGTTGTCATTATTACATTATTTCACTTTTTATTGTCATTATTACAGAGTTGGTAAGAACTCAAAGCAAACTATGAAATAGCCACACAAGTAAAATAGAAAATAAAATAGAAAATTGTGAGAGAAAAAACAGGATGAACACCTCTTATAGAGAACTGTTCACCTTTCTCTCCAGCCTAATAAAAACATGTTTTATTTATCCAAAGTACCTCAAGTCAGATTTAAAAAAAATCTGCATTATCCAGCAGTTATCTTTTTATGCCACTGTATATCTGGTTCACAAAGGTAAAAGGAGTTTCAAGTAATTTGGTCAAGGTCACTTATCAAGAGTTCCTGATTTTGTCTATTTTTAAAATGAAGAACTTAATTCTTTTCCTTTTTTATTATATATTGCCCAAATCCACTGTTTTCTTAATGTCTTTGTCCCATTCTTCAGAAGGCACTTAAAATCTTAAAGTTGTTTGAATCAATTTAGTTCTTCCCAATTTTGCAGTTTCCCAAATTACGCCATCTCCAATATAATTCATTAGAGTAAGGTATTTGAGAAAACAGGACACTGTTATCAGAAGAAAAGGGTGTCTAAAAGTGTTGTGGAGATACTGGGTAAAATAGAATATATGCAAAAACATAAATATATAAAGAAATTTTTGTATAGTATTTCTAGGATCATACATAAAATCTGATGGCTCATTTAACTTTGAAGAGGATGTTTGATCATAATTAAAAGCATGAAATAATTACCTTATCTGAATATTATATATAAAGAACCATATGTTGCTGAGTAAACATCAATGTTTATATTCGTTGTATAATAAAACTTTTTTTTTATTTAATAGTTTTTCAAAATGATTGTCTCTGGTCCTTAGATATCTTACTACACCAAATTTCAGCCTGACTTTTAGAATAACCTGAATTATTTTTCCTGTATTTTAGAATTAATACTAGACTCAAAGTCTGTCTCTTCTATTCTCATTTGCTGAATGAAGGCTTTGTGTGACTTGAATCCAGTACAGGTATTTATCTCTCTGAAATTTATCTTTATCTCATTGGCAACGAATAGTATAAACATTTCTCATATGACAACCCTGAGAATGAAACAAATAGATACATACTCTTCACATTAATTAAATCAGCATTAGTTTTATTTCTCTCTCATCAGAATTTCCCTGTTTATCTGAAACAATATTTCTTATTTGAAAATCTCAATAGAATAATTGCCAAAAACCTAGAGAATAGAGAAATCAAAATAAAACCGTTTAGATGATTTTAGTTCTCAAAACCAAAGATAACCTGGTTAGCCTTTGTATATCTTTTCAATCTTCTCTTCCAGAATTACATAAAATACTTGCTTTTTATACTAGTACATAAATGGATTTTCACAAAGAACACACACCTAATATCAGTCCCTTGCAATAATCTTTTAGACTGAGCAGTGGACTATGGACTATAACTGGACTATGTTAGAGCCAGGACTGGCAATCAAAGTGCCTGAGGTTGACTACTCTGCAGTTTCATAGTGATAAGGCCTGGAATAAATTACTTAATATTTTTTTCATTCCTAACCTCATCATTTATGTGTGTGTTGCATACATGCTGTGCTAATTCTATTTGACATCACTGGAAAGGCAAACTGTATTGCTCCAAATTCCACCCCTCAACATCTGTAGATGCCTCACCAGCCCTCCACCTTCCCTTTGACCCTCTTCAGCTTTTTCACCCACCCTACAACCCCATATGTACTAATACCCTCCCTGCTGGCAGAATCTTAGCTGGTCTTTGTCTTATTAACTCATTTGTTTTGATGTTTCATCTTCCTGTTGAGGGTAAGAAGGTGGTTTGGGGGACGCACCTAGCAGTACTCAGATCTTATCCTGTATCCGCAATCAGGTGTCACTCCTATTGCGCTCAGAGAATATATGGAATGCTAAGGATCGAACCCAGGTAGGAAGTATTTAAGGAAAATGCCCTACAGGTTGTACTATTACTCTGGTCCCTAATCCTTTGTCTTCTACATAAGATTGAATCATCCAGAATTTGTCTTTCTCCTTCTGACTTCTAGCATACTCTCAGGGTCACCTCTGTTTTTTATATTTTTATATATTTTTTATTTTTGTATGTTATAGAGTAGTATTATTTTCTTTCCTTCTTTCTTATTCTTTCTTTTTCTTCTTTCTTCCATCCCCCTTTTCCATCCCTCCTTCCTTCCTTCCTTCATGTCTATCTTTCTTTTTTTCTTTCTGTGTCTGTCTTTGTCTCTGTCTCCCCACCCACCCACCCCTGCCACCCATAATGTCTTTTCTATCAGGCTTGTAAACGTTCACATAGATCCTAGGTTTTTAAACTGTAAGTTGCAACTTTATACATGGTCACATGACTAAAGGTGGGGCTCACAAAAATTTTGGCAACACTGAAAGGTTTCTGAATGCACAAGGACCACAAATCAAACTTGTATGGAATCTGTTCAAAGTAGTGCTGGCAACCCAGCCTCATATGCTTTTCTCAGATAAAAAAGAATAGCAAATGGAAATAGAGTTTTGGAAAAGTACTGCTGGGTAGAATCAAGTGTCTTCATGGTTCTGAGCTTGCTCTTTCTTGAACATTACTAGTCACTGTCATCATAATAAAGCCTTTTGCCTATTTACCTGTTTATACCCTTCACAGCTTCGTACAAAGCTCATTCCCATATTTGAGCTGCACAAAGTTACTTAAGCCACAGGGACAATGTGATGCACAAAAACTATGGTTATTATCCCCATTTTATCAAAAAAGGAAATAATCATCATCATTATTCAGTGCTTTGAATGTCAACTATGTGCAGGCAGGCATTTTGCTCTATCTTGAACTCATACATTGGAAGATTCTTTTTCTGTCTATACAAATATTATATAAGAGAGCATTAGCTTAATATCCCAAAGATCTCACTTTTCCATTTATTTTTTTTTTAAATCATAGTATTGATGCCCTATGATTATTAAGAGATGAATTTTTGCCCTTGTTAAATCACAACCTTGTTGAAAAGACAAATATTTACATGGATGACAAATCACAGTATAAAATGCAAGGTACCTAGTACCACAAGATAGAAGTGTATAATAATCTAGAGAGAGAGTTAGAAAGTAATAGTGTGCTTTTAAATGCAAAAGATAAAATCATCAGTCGAAATCCCAGCTTGTCCTGTAGTTTATTCATGTTTAAATTGTGAATACATTTGCTCTAATAGGAATTAACTTTCGACTAGAAATTGGATTGACACTACAGTATTTTTTTCTTAATGTTTTAAACATCCTCTCTCCCTTTGGCAGTGCAGTATCTGGGTTCGTTCTTCTACCCTATTCCAATGGCATTGCAAGAATTATCGCCCCCCCCACCCTGATATCTGAGGTAGAAAGAATAGGAGAAAATGTAAGGAAGCTACTCTTTGATCTCCACACACATCAATTACAGGTAATAAATTTCCTGCAGTGGGAGCAAAGACAAGATCTCAAAAGCACATGGATTTTTCCTATTAGAAAATATAAACCAAATAGCGACTATTTGTTGTTTAGATTTATTTTGTGAGTAATGTAACTGAAAAAACAACTCAGCATTGAAGGATGTATCATTTTTAATCTCAGCACTTTTAGCTACTGCCAACACTAGATAGAGTATCTTATTGCAATAATTCAAGGATTTCTCTATTAGTTTCTCTAAGCCCTTAAAGCAAATGAAGCTCTTATGATATAAAACACCTTCTTTCTCTATTTTTTTTCTCAGCTCTCAAGCCTAAATGCATTTCAGGGTAGAATTTTAAATGAACTAGATAAATGAAATTCTATCTAACTGTATTAATTTTTGACACTCTTTTTATGATTCTTTTAAAAGAACATAGGGACATATTGCTACTCTGGCTTCTGTACAGGCATGATGAATAGCGTGCTACAAATAATACTTTTTTTTTCAAACTTTTGAAAGAACAATTTAGATGTTTAATCTCTTCAGTGGTTTTTATAAATATCCCACATTGATAATTGACCAATGAGCTATGAATGAGGTTTCTTAAACAAAGGAAAGCACTTCCATGTTAAAGGATGCAATTTCAGACTTTTCTCTCTCTTGCTTAACCTTCTATTCCCATCACAAATATCTACATGTACTTCTTGTCTCTGACCTTGACGGACTACAAAGCTTTAGCGAGGCTTCCTTTTAGATCACAGATGACCTTCAGCTGATGTCATTGAGCTCTGACCTGCCTCAGTGATCCGCTCGCACAAAATACATATGCTGAGCAGTGCTGGTGTGTGCAGTAGGGGTAAGTGAATTATTTACAAAAATTTGAGTTGACACCTTTTATCAAATGTGGAAAGATGAAGACAAAACAGCTGCTATTGCTGTCGTAAGCAATCTGCTGGTGATTGAATAAAAGTGTCAAGAAAATGGCTGCTTGATGGCCTTTTGTTCTCCCTCATCCAGCTTGATGTTAGTTTGAGCTGTCAGTTAGGAATCACGGCAGTGTGATTTATCAATAGACTGAGTGACCTTCTATTTTAGCTGATGGTACAACTAGAAGACAGCGCCCTCTACTGTGAATACACAGCAGTTCTTCTGGCTGTGCCATTAGCCAGATCATTATGGGTTTCTGCATTTTGTCCTGTTTCAATTGCCTCTACGTGTTTATTAAAAATTAGTAAAATCCAAAAAAAAAAAGACTCCAAGCATATATCTATACCTTCCAGCAAACTAATTTAGAAAATCAGTATTTCAGATAAAATGCTTCCTCCTTTCTAATTAAACAGCAGAATAAGGAAATATTATCATTGATAGCAAAGGGAATCTTTAAATAGTGTTTGGATTACATTAATAACACGTCTGCATTAATTCAAATGATTTTATAGTGTCTATAAAAAGAAGGATTTAGAATATTTTTCTGCTATGATATCATGGTCTCCTCAGGGAAAGAAAGATATTATCAGTGATAACTTTGTGGGTTCTTGAGTGAAATAAAGCCACAGTGGCCCAAGATATTACAAGTGAATAAACCTACTGCCATTGTATATATTATGCATTCTTAAGCTAACTTATGATTTAATGAATCTTTACTTGATCCAAAGCCAAATAAAGGAAATGAAATTAAGAAATGTATCCTAGCTGCTATAAAAAATAAAAAAATTATTACATATTTGGGTGGAACTTTTTTAAGAAAGAAAGTAGAAAAGACACTCCCTCAAGCTTAAGAAGTAGGGGTTCAAAGGAGAAATGCCCTGTATACATTTGGGGGGGGGGTTTGGGGGTCACACCTGGCAGTGCTCAGGGTTTACTCCTAGCTCCATGCTCAGAAATTGCTCCTGGCAAGCACGGGGGACCATATGGGGAACCGGGGGAATCGAACCGCAGTCCGTCCTGGGTTAACGCAGGCAAGGCAGGCACCTTACCTCCAGTGCCATCGCCCGGCCCCCGCCCTGTATACATTTTAATTAAAACAGCATTATCTTATTTTCCCACCCATAACAATCTTTTAATATCTACTTTGCTATGATTGTGCTATAGCAAATTTCTGTTCTTTTAAAAATTGTCGCATAGACACTTTTAAGCACATCTGTTTTTTCCCTAAGTGTTTCACATTAATCCCCATTTTAATATACCTTATGTTTTAAATAAGACATACAAAATCATAAGTATTATTTTGTTGGCTAGGTTAGCAGACTTAACTACCAAAAGATATTTTTAGGGACTGATTCTCTTTGATGTAGGTTTCATTGTACTGCAGATTAGAGCAACCCAGGTTAGGAATATCAAAGGACATGGTTGACCAATTCACAAAATGGCCACTTTGCACTCCAGGTCATTTCCTGCCCTGATTTTATTTATGCCATTAGGAAGTTACCTTGTTCTTAAGCTTACAGAAGCACCACAGACAGAATCAAGCCTAGGGTTCAGACCTCCAATCCTTCCCTGAGCTTTGACTTTTCCTCTCCCTCCTGATATACATACAAGCCCTGACTTGTTCATAAAAGAACTGCAGCAAAGTTGAATAATATGTAAATTTTATGTTGTAATGAATTAGGTCCTAAGATCTTTAAAGGTCAGACACCTGGTATAATACATCACATTTTTTAATATCAACTACAAAATAACTGTAATAAATTTTTCCAACACCACATCCTCACACACTGTTACCCACAAGGAAGCACCAAAGGAAATGTGTCATTTGTCAAAACAGGCAGAAAAACTGGCATGTGTACAAGTCACTTTAAAAGTAATACTCAGGTTAGAAATAGCTTTTCCAAATGAATATTTTGTGGTTAAACAAAGAAAAGCACCTGAGTGCCTGACTGAAAGCATCTCAAGTAAGTACAAAGAATGAGAAACAAAACAACAAAAATGTTAGGATATGATAAAATCATTTTAATTGCATCCAGGGTAACATAATTTATAGGCAAATAGTCTTATTTGATTATCTTGAAGAGAAAAAATCAACAGACATGGACATTTAAGCATAGATGAGTGAGTGGACTATTATAAAAATGGATAGCTATTTAAGTCATAGGAAGTTGATAGTTGCTATTAAAATAAAAATATTTCTTTCATAATGCCATTTGCAAGTTTCAATTACCAACCACTATTATAGAACTATGTCTATTAAGAAGGAGCAGAAAGACTTGACAGCAAATAAAGTTGACTTTCAGATTAAACAAAAATGCAAGTCCACATAAATACTTGTGCTTATTCCCTTCACCCCACGTTCCTGTTCTCCAGTAGTGTATTTTATTAGTTTTAAGATACATTGAAATGAATATCTAATTGTTTGTTTTTACAATTTCTAGTGTGAATCTAGAGAGTTCCCTGATGTGATTGGTAATGTTACTGAAAGTCCTTAAAAGATATATTGTATATTTATTGGTATATACTCCCTGGTTTGGCAATGAATATTCATACAGGAATTAAGACTGTGTTTGAGAAATAATTGCATAGATTTATCAATTTAGTATTTGTGCTTTAAATTTTAATATGCTTAGAAAATGACTGTGATTCATTATGCAATCAATTTTGTTTTCTCCAATATATATGATGATTCTGTTAGTATTTATATATGATATTAGTGAATTGTCACAAAATGAAGTCAAAATTTTGTTTTGTCAAAATTTTAAAAGATACATTATTTTTAAAAAATAATAGTCACGATAATTTTAACATCTGAAAGTTCAAGAAAAATCTCCCAAATTCTGTTTTAATGAATATATATAAATATAATCAAAGTACTAGTAATCTTTATCAACCAATCAAAAGCAAAACTTTTGAGCTAAAATTTTCACACGCACACACACACACACACACACACACACACCAGCACAATATCACCACCAATACCGCCATCACCATCTCACAAGCACACAGAAGCAGCTGAACTTCTGTGCTCACAACTCCAATAGATTTTACTAGAGAAAGCAATTAAGAGATTTGGATATAACCTTTCAGTATTTTAATTCTTTGTGCAAAATTTCAAATGTTACAAAGGAAAAAAAATAAAGAAAATTTTCTAACAAAAGTACATTTCAATTAAAATTAGTTGAGGGGAGGAAAAAGAAACATTTAAGGACCAGGAATGAAACTCAGTGCATTCCTGACATGTGTGAGGCCTTCAATTTAATCCCTATCCCTGCAAAAATATTTCCGAACATTTGAAAGAAAACATTTTTGGCTTTAATTAATGAAAACATTTTTACAGTTAAGGCTGCATGTCATAGTAATGAAGACATATGTTTATGAATTTTATGTACACTATACAGCATCTTATCCATCCAATTTCTGGCCCATCCTCTTCCTCGCCCAACCTCACGTGTTCTCTGAGAAAATTCAAGTTACTATTTTTCATCTATAGTAGGAAATTAGCAAAAGACTCAAGCTAAATAAGTGTTACAGTTGATAATTATGCTGTGTGGAGGAGGGAGACTGGGACATTAAAGGAGGACAGCAAACAATGGTGAAGGGATTGGTACTAGAACATTGCATGCCTGATGATCTTTGAAATTCATGGTGACTAAAAAGGACTGTTGAAATAAAGTTAGTGTTAATTCACAATCCAATTTTTGAGAAGAGCTTTATTTGTAACCCAGGCTTTAAATGAATTAAACATATAGGAAAATGTGAACAAAGAGTTCATTAATGTGTTGGCACTAGATAAAATGCAAAATTCATCAGAGCCAAGAGAAAGTACAGAGTGTCAAGTGCTTCCATTGCATGTGTCGAACCCAAATTCAACCCCAGACAAACACACATGATGCTGTAAGCACTGCTCAGGGACATTTCTGAGGAAGCAAGTACAGGGCCACGAATAGTTTTTGAACACTTCCAGGTATAGCCAAAAACAAAACAAAACAAAAAGTCAGCAAAGTCAAGTTACCAAATCTGAAATCTAACTCAAGATTTACTATATATATATATTCTTCTAGCAGGTTTTGCTAAATATTATTATTGAATAATCCACAACAGAATTCAATTAGCCTTCAAATCTAGATTATAATATTGACTACTTTTGACTGTGCTAGAAAATATTTACTTAATTTTGTTCTGTAGAATTAGTGACATAAGCTATGATTTCCTCCTTAGAGTTCCAGATTCTATTTTTCTAAAGATAAAAATATATGATGGCTAAGGGGTTGGAGAGATGGCACAGCGGTAGGGTGTTTGCCTTGCATGCAGCCCATCCAGGAGAGATATTGGTTCAAATCCCAGCATTTCAAATGGTTCCCTGTACCTTCCAGGAGCAATTTCTGAGCACAGAGCCAGGAGTAAACCCTAAATGCTGCCGGGTGTGACCCAAACACAAAACAAAACATATATACCATATTTTCCGGCATATAAGATGACTTTTTGACCCATGAAAAACTTCTTAAAAGTCGGGGGTCGTCTTATAGTCTTGTATACAGCATGTTAAAACTTACTCCTTCAGGATGTAAGGATGAATGTTCCTTCAGGATCACACTTCAGGAATGAGTGATCCATCCCCCACTCTTACCACCGCATCTCATCCAGCTGCCAGGCGTCATCACTCAGCCCTCTGCTTGTCGTGATTCATCTTTCAGGGCACACAGAGGAGCTGAGTTACAGAGTGCTGCATCCCATCCAGCCGCCAGGTGTCATCGCTGGTACGTTGCTTTCGGGTGCTCTGTCCTCTGTTCAGCTTGTATGGGACACAGAGGAGGCGCTCCGTATCCCTCTAATGGTCCTATTAATCACTGCAGCCCAGCCAGCTGCTCATGGAGGAGCCCCCTCTCCCTGCTCTCAATGTAGATCACTGTTTTGTGTTTACATGTTTGATGACAAATATCCTTATGCTTATAAGTTACAGTTTTCCAACTAAGTACCTGCAATTGAATTAAAATTTCCATATTGAAATCAAATCTTACATTTTTAAATTTTCATTTAATGTGCATTAAAATACAGGTAGTCATGTGGCAAATATAGCCCCAAACCTATATTTTAACAAGAAAATAGGGATGCTCTTATACACCAGAAAATATGGTATATATGATGGCTAAAATCGGAAATACTAGACACATAACTCTGCCACTTTCTGTTGTTTTGGGAATGTGCCTGAAAATGATGAATAATAATTATCAAATATTCTGGTTCTCAGTCATAGTTTTAGAACTTGTATTATAGGGATGATAAAATGTTATATCAAGCACTTCAGATACCACTTTACATGCCTTGACTAATTCTGAGGTGGAAATTATTGTTATTCCTTTCACCTAGGAGGAAATTGAAAACAAAGGTTAACAATACGTGTTAACAAAAGTAACACCAACTCACACAAATTACACATTGATACGTTGAAGCGAAAATTCTCATCCAATAATCCAGGGCTGGTGTGTCACCAGGGCCTAAACCCAGGGCCTGTAGTATGTAGTATGTAGACTCAGTGTAGTATGAACACTGAGTCTTGCACAACCTGACTGTTTACGTGGAAAATATCTTAGTACATGGTGAAAAATGAATTTTCTTGGGGCCAGAGTGATAGCACAATGGGAAGGGCATATACCATGCATGCAACTGACCCAGGTTTGATTCCTGACATCCCAAATCTGACAGGAGTAACTTCTGAGCCCAAAGTCAGGAGTATCCATTGAGCCAGGCATGGCCCTAAAAGCAAGCAGACAAATAAACAAAAGAACTCTCTCAATCTAATACTCCGAAAGTGTTCACTACGGCCAGGTGAAGAAAAAGTTTGGTGGGGAAAAAGGAAAGAAGTGATAGATATGAGAAATAAAGTTTTAGCCCATGGGCTGATATGATAACATAATAGACAAAAAGTTTGCCTTGCACACGTACAGCATGAATTTAATAGCCAGTACCTAGAATGATTCTTTGAACACTGCAAAGTGGGAGCCTTGAATATAGTGCTAGGTGTAAGTCCTGGGCAAAACAAAACAATAACTTTTAATATAGACTTGATCTTTCAAACCTGTGTTCTCCCTTGAAAGCATCTCTCTCTGTCTCTATTTTTATCTCTCTCTGTTTCTGTTTCTCTCTGTTTCTGTCTCTCTGTCTCTGTGTGTGGGTCTCTCTCTTTCTCTCTCTTTCAGTATTACACTCTGGAGAAGTCCATGTTCTATCTTGAACTGGAAATCCCCTTTTTCTTTTGTTTATTTGTTTTTGTTTTGAACCCTGTGTCACTCAAGGATTACTGAACTCATAAATTATTCCTAGCAGGCAAGGGGACCATATGGGATGCTAGGGATCCAATTTGGCTCTTCTGTGTGCAAAGCTGACTCTGTGCAAGACAAATGCCCTACCCATTGTGCTATCACTCCAGCTTCATCCTTTATGTGTTTCTATATTTTTAATAATATCTTTGTTTAAACACAGTGATTGCAAACATGATTGTAGTTGGATTTCAGTCATAAAAAAGAATACTCCCCTTCATCATGCAACATTCCTTCATGTATTTCTAAGTAACTTTCATTCAATAATAGTTTTCTTCTTTCACTACAGAAAAAAATTTCAGAGCTCATACTGAAAAAATGTATGGTAACAATAAATCCCTACATAGAACCATGTTCTCTATTACTACCATACTAAAAATATATATAATTGGGAGGATACTCCCAAAAATACTTAGGAGACTTGAAGCATCACCATAAGTTATCTGCCAACTAGGCCTAAGGATCAATGAGAACATGGTGCTTTCTGGGCACTGTGGTACTTGGGATACAGGGGCCTCAAGGAAAGAACATGGTGATGCTTAGGGGACCATGTGGTCCTGAGTGCATCAAGACTGCATGATCCACTAGCCAGCCTTAACCCCCACACTATCTCTGCTACCCTAAAAATAAATTCTAAAAGATTTTCTTTTAAATCCCTTAATTTTTTAAAGCATAGGTTAAGCGATGGAATAAAGCTAATGCATTAGTACAGGGGTGGCAAACAGAATTTTTACCCTCACTCAAAATGGCAAAATACAATATATGTTTAATATATTATTGTTAAAATTATGTGCTTTTGTGTGAGTGTCTGTTTGGGCAGGTCACTATGTGGCTCTCTGACTCTCACAGTTTAAAATTTTGGCTCTTTGTGTCGAATTTGTTCTCCACCCCTGCTTGGGTCAAGTTTTTTTTGTTTTTTTTTTGTTTTTGTTTTTTGTTTGTTTGTTTGTTTGTTTGAACAAGGATGTATCTAACTAGATATAGAGAGGAAAAGAGACAGATTTTTAAGGAATTGACTCTATTTTGAGAATTGGCAAATCAAAATTCTCCTGGGCAGTCCTGCAGTCTGGAAATCCACAGAAGAGCTGGTATTGCATAACGATGAAGGCAGTCTGGACTGAGAATTTCTTCTTTCTTAGAGAACCTCATTCTTTAGCTCTTAAGGTCTTCAATTGATTGGATGAGGCCAACTGTGTGGTGAAGCGCCATCTGCTCTCTGCAAATCTGTTGATATAAAGATGAATCTCATGTTTTAAATACCATCACTACAACATCTAGGCAAATGCTTGGCCATACATCAGGGCATTTGAAGCCTAGCCTAGCTGATGCAAAAGAACTTGCTATCATATCTGAGGAAATCAAAGAAAAGGGAAGCAAGGATAAAAATAGAGTTATAAAGGAAGGGGCTGCAGTAAGATGTGGGAATTCCAGAAAAGAACATACACTGCTCTTCTTTCAAGAGATGAGCAGTCTAGCAGAGACCACCAAGCCAACAGAAAAGTCTCAGTTGTAGGCAGTTACATACTTCAACTATAAACATGGATTCGGGCATAGCATTGGGGTCAGCAGATTTGTAAACAGCCTGAAAAACTGGTGTGAGTTCTTTTTATTTAAGAGTTAGAGGGATTTATTTTGTTTTAGTGTTTGATGACCAAGCTCCAAGGCCACTCCAAGTCCTGTGCTCTGTAATCATAAGATCGAAATTCTGGACCTGCCTCCTGCAAAACACATCTTGCAGCTTACCAGGATATTTCTATAGCTTTGAAAGAAGCTGGTACTTTGTTTTTGTTTCTGGAACCCCTGCTGTGCTAGGGTGGTAGGTAGGGGACATGCAGTGCTGAGCATCAAACCTACATGCAAAGAACAGGCATTAGCCCTGTCTCCCCAGTTTTGGGTTTAGGGTTTTGCTTAGATGGAATCTTAGACAAAGAAAATCTAGGGCAAGTCAGAATTGGGTAAAAATGAAGCTGATTACCCCTACCCCTGCAACTCTACTACAGTCAAAAACATTAAGAAAATGTCTACATATAGTAGAAAACACTGGTGAAAGAAAAATGTGGTTAGAGTGAGGTGGGGTAGCCTAGATGCAGCTAGATGCAGATGTTGGGGTCTACAGCTTAAAAATTGTACTCTGCATCTCCATGAGGCAGAGGTATAGCCCCAAATGTGTCAAAAGCAACAGGCATGAATGAGGCCTCATGATGTTCAGAGCAGAAAATCAGATATAGCTAGAAAACCTTTAGAGTTTTGGTGAGTCTGAGCTTGAATTTTTAGAGATCTCCTTTGAATTCAAGCTCATAATCCATTAGTAGATATATATTGAGGAACCTTTGATGACAATGTATCACAAAGACTGTAGTCCCTGATCTTTCCATTTTAGATTTTCAAGCATGCAAAATTCCATGTAAATTAAACACTTAGTACATGAAGGTAGGGGCCGGAGAGATAGCACAGCAGTAGGGCATTTGCCTTGCATGTGGCCAATCCAGGACAGACTCCAGTTTGATTCCCAGAATCCCATTTGATCCCCTAGTCTACCAGGAGCAACTTCTGGGTGCAGAGTCAGGAGTAATCCCTGAGTGCCACTGGGTGTGACCCAAAAACCAAAAAAAAAAAAAAATACATAAAGGTATGACGGTAAAGGTAGAGTGGGAATCATAGTCTCTGAGTTTGTGGACCTGTGTAGATTGAGTTCTTAAGCCATAGTAATTTATGTCCATCTGTCTGTGATGTCCCTCTACCACAGAAGAGTCCTCCTCATTGTGCATCATCTCTCCCAGAGAAAAAGTTCAATTTACAGCCAATAATTGAAAATGCTTTATTGTAATTTAAAGAACCTGTAAGCTCCATCAAGTCAAGAATTTTTCTTTCTGTTTTTCATTATTTTTCCCCTAAGACTGTGTCAAGCATATACTCTTTCCACATATACACACTTACCAAGCATATCCTTTGTCCCTTGAGTCATGTCCCAGGTCCCTTCATCTATTCTGAACACAATGATTTCAGTAGGAAAGCAGAAAAGCAGACACGATTGTGTATAGAAATAATTTATAGTATTTGTAAGGTTTTAATCAGATACACATTTCATCTTCATGTCTTCTTATATTGTTTTTATTTACTTGCAGAAGTTTTTCCACTCACCTTTAAATATGCTATCATTTTCTGCCCGTGATATTTTTCCAATCATGTTCTCATTATGTCCCATCACTTTATGACAATGACATTGCTGCAGAGTGACTTCATTACTGTAAAGAAACAATATGAGTTTACAGCTGAAAAAAGCATAATTAAAAGCATAAATTATAGCTGCTGTCAAAACAACAGACATTAACACCAAAACTTAGAACATAATGCAAAAATAGGTTAGGTTTATGCTACCTGAAATCATTGTGAACTTTGTGCATTTTCTCTACAAATAATCTATCCAAAAATTTATTACATTTAAAAAAAAAAACAAGGAAACAGGTGATCACCCTATATTGCCTCTTTCTGGGCTTTTTTCTTCTCTTGATGACCACAACAGTTATAGCAAAAAGTATTATAAACATCTACCAAAGGCTGACTGGTTGAGATATTAGTATAAAGAAGATCTTACTTTTTAAACAGGGGCCAGTTCACTGTCCCTCAGATCGTTGGAGGCCGGACTATAGTAAAAACAAAAACTATGAACAAATTCCTATGCACACTGCATCTATCTTATTTTGAAGTGAAGAAACAAAATGGGAACAAATACAGTATGTGACCTGCGGGCCATAGTTTGAGAACCACTGGAATAGATGCACTAACAGAAATCGTATACAAACTCCTAAGAAATCTATCAAACATCTTAAAATCATAATGTTTCAACTATCATATACTAAATCAAATCACAGCTGGACAAATTCTTTAATATATATGAAGCATAGAGGGATACCTGTTTCCACTTATATATTATACTTTCATCCTAACCTAATATTGAGGTTCAGGAAGTCATTTCCCCATTGCCAGTGTACTTGCCAAGACTTAAGATTAAAAACCAGAATTTCAGCATTGGCATTTAAGAGCAGTCTCTTAGAGAATAGATGCAAGAATACAATTTCAGTCCTGGGAATTTTTACCAGATACTTCTTTCTTATATGATTGGCATCATGAACATAAATTCACTAGAGAGGACTGTGTACAAATTACGAATGCTTGTCCACTTCATTGAGTATGTTGCAATGAAAATGCATGGTTATTCAGGGGGCTAGAAGAGATGAGCTCTTAGATTACCTTCCTATTATATTTTCAAACATGCTCACTTATGCATGCATGCAGACACAGAAACACACACCTGCATACACATATACATGCACCAGAGACTTGGACACCAGAGCAGGTACTCTATATAATACAGAGGGTAAGGTACTTGAATTGCACATGAATGGTGCGGGTTCAATCTCCAGCATCCTATATGGTCCCTCAAGCACACCAGCAGCTATTCCCAAGTGCAAAATCAAGAATAAACCCTAAGCATCTCTAGGTATGATCTCCCCCCACCTCAAAAATTTTACACCAAAATAAGCAGCTTCCCTCCTCAAATTGATAATATTTTGTGTGTGGGAGGGGATATGTTCTATAACTACAGATCTAAATCCCTCAGGGGTCTCAAACTCACAGCCCACGGGCCGCAAACGGTCCTTCATACAACATGCAACGGCCCTTCATACAACGGCCCTTCCCTAGAGGAATCATTTTTTGTTTTGTTTTGTTTTAGTTGTTTGTGTCACACACCCCAATGTTCAAGGCTTACTATTGACTTTGCACTCAAGGATCACCCCCACTTTGCCTCCTGAGGCCCGTAGGTAAATTGAGTTTGAGACCCCTGCTTGCATGCAGTATTAGATAGACCTATATATTTGATTTCTAGATCATTAAATTTATTTATAAGTATATATTTAGATGTGTTTTTAAATTATGCATACCATACTACCTATAACAAAGTCAAAACAAGCCAAACTGAAAAAAAAAAGAAACAGTTGGTGTTTACTAGAAATAGAGAATGGAGAGGCAGTGGAGCAAGTGATAGGGTGTTTGCCTTGCACTCATTAACCTAGGATAGATTGTGGTTCAATTCCCTGGTATCCCATTTGGTTCCCCAAGCTAGGAACAATTTCTGAGCACATAGCCAAGAGTAACTCCTGAGCGTCACCGGGTGTGGCCCAAAAACAAAACAAAAAAGTAGAGACTGGAATGTGAGAAAAATATGTAAATTGTAATACTGAGATATAATATGCATAGTATATATGTTTATAATACTGCAGTTATTATAAATGTTATGTATAATTACCATATCTGATAATATTGTAGTCTGTACTTGAAATACTTCTATACCTCTTTAGAGAATGGATTTTAAACTTCTCATAATAAGGAAAAACATAATTCTATAAGATGAAGAATGCTAGGCAGACTTATTGGTGATCATTTCTCAGCATAAGCAATATTGAATCATATTTCACCTAAACTAATGTCATATGTCAATTATATGTTCATTAAAAATTATGTTCAGGAATTTACTAATAAATATCTAATCCTATAGATGTAATCAAAGAGCTTACTTTGTCAAAACTAAGAAATATAATAAAACAAATAGATACTTGGGAAAATGATGACAAAATTATGAAACCGATTATAGTGATGTTTTCATGAGTACTCATTAAATGTGTTAAAATGTTTGTATGTTTGTTAACAGTATTGAATGGATTTTTTCTCATGGAATATTAACAAATAATTAGCTAAAAAATCTCTAATCTTGGTCAAATTTATTTATGAAGTAGTATCCAAATAATTTATTAAAGTCATTTCAAATTTGTCAAATCTTTCTAAAGTCATTTAGCAATGTAATTTTAAAGACTATAGACTAGATTTCATATCATTTGACCCCATAAAATTATTCATAGTACTTTCCTGAGGAAATCAAAGACATTGGAAAAACTTATAGAAGTGAATATTTTCTTTGCAGTGTTATTGACAAAATGAAATACAAGCAAGAACCATGAAACTGTGCTAAACATTATGCAGATGTTATAAAAATTAATGTAAACAGAAACATGGTATAAAGAAAAAGCATCTAAGAGAGTGATTTCCTAAATGTGTTTGAAAAGTCAAACTGTTTTCTGGATGCTAAGAAAGAACTACAATAGAAAATGCTCTTGATATGGTGAAAAAAAACAAAGCAATACAAGGTTATCTATCATATAATTTTAGAAACATCTTCACTACTTTTATTTTAACATAGCAAACTCTCTTATATAGAATATATGTATTGAAGACTTTTGCAGATAGAAATCTAAAAGGATGCTTCTTCCCATATAGAATTATTTTCCTGTTAGTGTTAACAGATTATTTATTCCAAATTCATTACTTTACTATGCAAGAATCTGCATATGTGGTAAACAAGTAGGGTCTTCGAAGAGTGATTTGTCATGTTTACCAAACGTGAGGTCTAATTTCTGTTAAAATATTTTTCAATATTTTTAATGAATTTTAATAAAGGTTTATCAGACGCTTGTTATGGTGCAGAACTTTTATTAAATTCTGTGATCCATAAAACGTTTTTTTGAATGACACATAGTTTAGTTTTTCATTTAGAGGCTATAAAAGTGTTCACAAAAGTTATGTTGAAAAAAAGTGATTGAAAGTGCTAAAACACTGTACAGAATATAAAATCCTTTCATAGACTTTTTATGACACATGAAACATGAGTCTTAAAGGTTTAATGTTACTGACTTTTATACAAGGCTTTTTAATTCTTGATTCCAGTTATGGTTCTGCAAATGAACTGTGACATTAAAAGGAATCAGGCTGGAACTGCCTGGGCTCACTTTCTAGATGAGTTCCGACTGGCCAGGAGAGGTTTGCTCTAAGACCCACCCCACCCACAACTGATTAACACTCACTTGCTTTCATGGAACAGAGAAGTGAGTATGCTTGACAGATTTCCTCCTACTTAAATTTACTATTAATGCTGGGGAGGGCACCCAGACTACCAGCAGTTCAGTATAAAGTATAAAGAATGACTATTTCTTAATCTGGTTTCTTTAATATTGCATCCCATGTATGTCATAATTACAACATTGTCTTGTTGAACTATGGGACTAAAATGCTATCTGTCCTCTTTAAACAATGAATAGAAATTAATTTTAACTTTCAATCAAGGTGATGATCGGAATCTAGTGGAGAAGCCAAAGTCCCTATTTTCGGTTCATTGATCTAACACTGTAGAGTTGTGTTTTTCACCTCAGTTGAAAGCTAAAATTTTAAGGGAGGTAAGAAGTCTAGGATGAGGTGAGTAGGGGAATATTGGGACAATGGTGGACAGAAGTGGATGGCCTGGTGGAGGACAAAGAATGTTATACATGAAAGGTATTCATCCTTTTGTCTAAGAGAATGATGTTTATGAAACGTTAAACAGCCTAAATGTCAAATTTGTCTATCATTAGAAACACTATTCATCATTCAGAAAATCAAGCAAAAGCAAATATGTAATTTATAACTTTTTGTAAATCAGTCACTAACAGTATTTTTAACTAAAGTTAAAATTTCTGAAGAAAAATAAATGTTTTTTAATTGCCCTTTATGTAAGTAAAATCAATGGAAACTTTCTATTTCTTATGATAATCCACAATTTTATGAGAATGCCCCTTTTTGGGGGGAGGTCACACCTGGCAGCACTCAGGGATTACTTCTGGCTCTATGCTCAGAAATCTCTCCTGGCAGGCTCGGTGGACCATATTAAATGCCGGGATTTGAACCATCATCCTTCTGCATGCAAGACAAATGCCCTACCTCCATGCTATCTTTCTGGCACCAAGAATGCCTTTTTTTTTTTAAATAGAGACACTGTGATTTCCAATACTGTTAATGACATATCTTAGTCTATTCTAACCCCATCATCCACTCTGGAAAGCTTAGTTCTCTAGACTAGTTCTCAGTCTCTGTTACCTTTGGTCACTTGTTAGTCCTTTTTATTTGTCTTATATTCCACATATGAGAGAGGTCATTCTGTAACTGTCTCTCTCCTAATTTACTTCACTAAGAATCTCCAGATCTATTCACATAACTGCAAGTGACTTTGTAAGTGTAAATCATTTTATCTTTTCTTATAGTCAGGTAGCATTTCATTACTACTATACATACATAGTAGTTTCCTTATCCGGTCATCTGTTCCTGGCATTTGGGTTATTTCCATATTTTTCTATTATGAATAATACTGCAACATAGAAACAGACCAGAATTAAGACACCCACAATAGGAGAGATGGTCATCAATCACTCATGTAGAAAAGGGCTAAATCCAAAATAAATAAAGCACTTGTAAAATGCATAGAAAAATAATCAACCCCATTGGAATGGGTAAAAGAGATTAACAAAATCTTCCTCAAAGAAGCCATATGGATGGCCAATATATTAGAAAACATACTCTGCATCACTTAATAAGAAAATTCAAATGCAAACAACAATGAGATATCAATTTACACCAGTAAGACTGGAACATATCAAAAAGAACAGAACAGCCACTGTTGGCATGGATGTGAGAAAGAGGAACCCTTGTGAAAATAACTATAAGATTTTGTTGTTTTTGTTTTTGTTTGTTTTGGGGCTTGTTTGTTGTTGTTGCTGTTGTTTTTGGTTTCGGGGCCATATCCAGTGACACTCAGGGGTTACTCCTGGCTATGTGCTCAGAAATAGCTCCTGGCTTGGGGACTATTTATATATATATAAATATATGATGCCAGTGGATCAAATCTCGATCCGTCCTAGGCTAGCGCAGGCAAGGCAGATGCCTTACCCCTTGCTCCACCACTCCGGCCCTGGAAATAACTACAAGTTTAACCTTCTTGGAAAACAATATGGACATTCTGAGAAAATTAAAACTAGGGCTAAATTATAGGGGTAGTGCATTTGCCTTCTTATGCATAACTGAATATGACTCAAGCACAGAACCAGGAATATGCTCTGAACTACACTGGGTATGACTCAAAACCTAAGGGCAAAAGAAAAAAAAAGAAATTAAAAAATTATTAATTGAGTTTCCGTATAATCTAACAATTCTACTTTACGGCCTCAAATTGTTTTTTTTTTTGTTTTTTGTTTTTGGGTTACACCCAGTGATGCTCAGGGGTTACTCCTGGCTATGCGCTCAGAAGTCGCTCCTGGCTTGGGGGACCTATGGCCTCTATTCTAAGGGCCCAAAACTTTTCATACTATCAAAATAAAAATATGCTTCCAAGATGATTTGTATTATAGAAATTAGAACAATCTGTAGTGAATCATATCAAGATAAGAGCCAATTAGGGTGATTCAAATTAGATTAAAATTAAGTAAAATTTCTAGGATGTGGCTCACTGGTATTCTTGGGCTTCCCCATGTAGGTGGTTTGTACACACTCCTGAGTTAAGTCTCCAAGACCCCCAACAAACTCATACACAGATGAAAATGATCAAAGCAAAATGTTGCTCAGGTTATGTTATCTTATATACTGCCTCAACATCACACATTATATGTATAGATTTTGTTCTTGTTAGTTAATTCCCAGAGGAATCACACAGGCTCTATTGTTGATATTATATTGTGAAAATTACTTACAAATGTCCATGTGTTTATAGAAAAGAATAGAAAAAATATAGTGTTGAATAACTATTCCACACATACTTTAGCTGCATTAGGAATCCTCAGTAGTACACTCCAAATGACTAAAAGCTCCATATGAGACTCTTAACTCATCAGCTTATTTTAATAAAAGAAGTATTTCTTTTACAGAGACATTTTTTAATCTGAAAGGGACAAAACATTTGGACTTCTTTGGAGTTCACAACTTAATACCCTATATATAACAAAAAGGATGATCAAATACAGTAAAAATGTCAACTTTCTTGTAATCTATAACTTTTCTAATACATGTGATACTAATTTAGCAAAAATTAAAAAATAATTTTCCTATGCCTTTCATCAGTACATATTTTAAATTAAAAGCTTATAACTTTTACAATAATCAGCATACTTCTAAATTAACAAATGCATATTTGATACATTGTTCTTGCATAATAAATGCATGTGTTTGATACATTGCACTAAAAAGATTGGAAATTTTTCTTTGACTTCAGTATTTATATACTGTTCATTTGCATTTTATTTTATTACATAGACTTGTCTGTGAAATATTAAAACTGTCTTTCTGCTAGGAAATTCTATTAAGAGTATTCATTAAGACAGATTTACTCTTCTCTCATGTATCCTAAATTAATAAACTTTTACAAAAATTGCCAAATGATTTCTGTTCTATATGATCTTTGAGTATTATTTAACTGTTATTCCTATCACCATAGAGATGTATGATTCAAAATTGTTTCAGTTTGCTAAAGTCCAAAACTAATAAACACAAATGCTGCTTGACAAGAAACCAGGAGAAATCAGTCTAAAGAAAGTGAAGAACTTAAAGCAAAAGGATAGAAATATGAATATGTTGTGGGGGAAGGGGTGTTCATATAAGTCTTGTCAATATTTAAGACATTTTTCCCTTTCATTCAGGGAATGACCCCCGGGGCTCACATATGCAAGGCATATGCTCTACCAATAATTTACATATCCAACCCGAATAACATTGTTAGAGCCAGCAAACATTGAAAAAGAGTGAAGTAGAGAATTGAAAAGCAAAGCTAACTTTTTGAAAAATCATTTCCAAACAAAATTCTTATCTTAATCTTTCAACACTAGTTGCATACATTTCTTTCTTAGATCTCCTTGCTTGCCATGTCTCTGAATTTTAAAAGTATGAGTATGTAAAATGGACATAAAGGACAAGTGTTTCTTCTACATGAAGGTAATAAGAGCAGAAGAGGAATCTTCCCACTGACTTTCCCAGTCACAGTGATTACAGTCAGAGAGGGCAAGCCCAGAGGTTACAAAAATTCTGTTTCCTTGAGCTGTCTTAGAGAGTTTCCTGAACTGTCTGAAATTTGTAATGAGAGAGAGAGAGAGAGAGAGACAGAGAGAGACAGAGACAGAGAGACAGAGAGACAGAGAGAGACAGAGAGAGAGAGATGAAAATTGCTAAGTTAAAAACATTTTAGGACTTGTTTAAGCAGGGAGGCCTCACCTAGCCTTGACAGTGCTCTTATCTTGTTAGTTCTGAGCATCCTCAGTTTTTCCCTTTAGGCCCTCATCCTGTTCACACGTTTGACTTCTAAGTACACTACTCACCATTCTACCAAGTTCTGTTACTGTTCTGCATGCCGAGGGTGCAAAGATAAGCATGATCAATGCCTCCTTTTCATCTCTGAAACAAAAATGACAACCAGTGATTTGAACACAGTGAAATTGAGTGAGGTAACAATTGATACACCGGTGGCACTAAAAGAGAAATCACATTTTCTATGAATCAGAGGAGGATTACGAGAGCAAAAAAGAGCGTATTCAAACAAGATGAATAAAATGCATCACCACCATAGTCTACGCTTTGTCGGTTCCTATCACAAATTGAGACAATTATAGCTTCCTGTCTGACCTGCCTGATTCTAGGTTTTCTCCTGCCCTCAACTCTCCTAAATCAATCATCCCAAATGCCAACAAGGTTATCTTTCTAAAGCTAAAAAACTCTACGGACCATTCACCCGATTCAAAGCATTCCACAGCTTACCTTTCCATCTCATTTCCTGTACCACCTCCCTTTGTGTTCACCACACAAAGCACCTCATCCTTCCTTGAACACCCTAAACTTGTCACACCTCACTGCTTAGTCTTTAGTTCCCTCTGACTTGATGGCTTATCTCTCTCGGCTTTGCTCTGCTTGGCAAATCCCTTGTGATGTAGTATCTCCTGGCACAATCTGGCAGAATGAATCTTCAGTTCTTACTCTTACTCTAGTTGATAGAACTAATAATAATAATAACCTATTTATTAAGGCTTCTTTTGTGTGTCACTGAAGCCCTTCTTACACTGTTCCATTTAGTTCTCACAGAATGCTTAAGCAGTAGCTACTGCAATTCCACCTTTTACAAATGGGGAAATTAAGTCTGTCACAAAGTAGTCTCCATGTTTTCACACAAGTAGAGATAGGCCCCACATGAGAATTCACTTGGATTGAACTAGGACTGTTCAATTCTTGACGTAATGCTCTCCACTATACAGTTTTAGGTTTGTTTTCGTTCAGGGACCACACCTGATGTCACTCAGGGGTTGCTTACATCTCTGGGCTTAGGGTCACTCCTGGCGGTGCTAAGGGATCTGACCGTGCAGTGTCCAGTTGAACCTGGGCCTTCCACATGCTTTGTTTTTGGCCCTTTACCAGGCTGCTTTATCTCCACTTGGGGTTTTTTTCAATTCCATGGCGTAATATATAGCCTATTCTCCTACTATATTAGACATACATATGCTCAGTATTTGATTCCCTCGCCTAAAAATCCATTTTTATTTCATCTTTTCTACTTGTTCTTCACATCTCAGTGCCAGTTCCTCTTCTCTCATTTGCCTTTGCTGAGAGAAAGTCTGTCAGTACTCCCGGCTTCTTACAGACATTTATCTTCTTTCCACACCCCAACTGTTGGTTAATTTTTCTCTATCTAGTTTTTGGAGAGCTGCTTACAACTAAGTTTTGAGATCTTACCCTACATTTCCATTTCCAGGGTCTAGTTAAATATCTGGCACACATAAGTGCTTAACAAATGTTTTGAGGAGAATGAATGGATGACGAAGGTTTTGTTCCTAACATTTTATCACCATTAAAAAATTAGTCACCCAAATTATTAACTTTATATTTTTGAATGAAGGACATTTTGTCCTTACTTAATAACTTCCTAATGAAATATTCAATTTGTGAGTTATGTGATCCCATTCATATTATATTTCTTAATTTATTATTTATTTCTCTCATACATGGATGAGCAGACATATATTATAGAAAACTCAGGCTCCCTTGTGAATATGGAAAATATCTCTGCTCCTAAAATTTGCATTTGAAAACTGAATCTTAAAATGTGACTTCTCTGTCTTTATGTTCCCTTATATTTTTCTAAAGACTTCAATAGTCTTCTGGAGAAACAATAATAATGCTTAAAATGCTCATTATAAATGACAAAGATCTGATTTCAGTGAATATAATGTCACACAAGACCATGCTGGGTTACTCCTGACTGTGTTTGGATGACTGTGACACTAAATCAGGGATTGAAGCCAGGCTTCTTTCTAATATGTGAATCTTGTACTCCAACCCCTTGTGCTATCTCTCCAATGCTGTTTTCAGTTTTCCATGATGTAGTTTATGTATTTGTGATCAACTCTATGAGGTTGCCATTATTATACACATTTGACTGGTGAGGAAATGGAAACACTTTGAGATAAAGTAATGTACTTAAAGTAACACAGCTAATAAAAACAGGACATGAGGATTGAAAACTTCAAACTTGAAACTGACAAACAGGAAGTTATATTCTACTAGAACATTTTAGAAAAGTTTGATTTTATAGAATAAGGCCCTATACTTCCAAACTAACAAATTTAATAAGAATTGAAGAAAATGTCTGGGACTGGGACCAAACCACAGAGTCAGTAACACTAAAAACATGAGATCCAAACTACAGTAACAAAAATTAAAATGAGCCTATTGGGGCAGAAGCGATGTATAGCTTGCCTTTCACTTGGCCAGCCCATGTTGGATCTTCAGCATCTCCCATAGTCTCCCGAGTCCATCAAGAATGATTTCTAAGTGCAGAGCCAGGAGTAACCCCCGAGCGTCGGTGGGCATGACCCCAAAACTAAAACTAAAATAAAATAAGGAAATACTGGGTCTGGAAAAATAGCACAGCAATGAGAGCATTTACTTTGCACACAGTCAAGAGTTAGTTCTCAGCATTCCATATGATCCTCCAGGCACCAACAAGAGTGATTCTTTTTTTTGGTTTTTGGGTCACACCCGGCAGTGCTCAGGGGTTACTCCTGGCTCCATGCTCAGAAATTGCTCCTGGCAGGCACAGGGGACCATATGGGGCACCAGGATTCGAACCAATGACCTTTTGCATGAAAGGCAAACGCCTTACCTCCATGCTATCTCCTGGGCCAGTAATTCTTAAATACAAAGCCAGGAGCAGTCCCTGAGCATCATTGATTGTGGCCCAAAAACAAATGAAAAATAAAAATAAATACTGACATTTACAATAGAACACTAAGCTAAATGAAGTTAGACACTGACAAATACTGCATGATGCTCTCATTTATGTGCATATATGGACTACTTAAACCAATAGAAAACAAGAAAAGAATGATGGTAAGGATTGAGGTGGTGTTGAGATTGCAGAGAATAGGGCCAAAAAGTGTAAGTTTGAGTAATTAAAGGTTGAACAAGTCCTGATGATCTATTTACACTGTAGAGCTTATTGCTAGCAATACTATATGTGCTTAAATTGTTTAGAAGATAAATGTTTTATTAAGCATTTCCATGACAATAATAAAAAAGTACAAGAAGAAATTTTGGAATTGGAAGATAGGGTTATGGCACTGTTGGGCTGATTGTTTCATAACTTTATGCAATCCAGAAAACCATAAAGTTACATAATTTCACATATAACCTTTTATATGTCCTTAATAGCTCAACAAAGTATTGTTGTTGTGTCTTTTAATTAAGTTTTAGGGAACTCATTGCCTGATTAAGTAAAGAATAAGCTTTATAATAAGAAGTTATTATATTAGTATATATCTATATAAGACATAGAAGTTTTAGATCAATGAGAAAAAATAAATCAAAGAGAAAGAATTCTTTTATATTATCCAAGCAGTAATAAAGAACACATTTGAGATTAAGGTGAGAGTACATATTCTTTTGAAAGATAAAAAGATTTCTCATGTCAGATGATACACACATAAATTTTCGAGGATACATAGGCTATATCAGCTTGATTTAACATATTCCCATCATGAACAGCAAAAATAATATCACGAGTGCCTGCTGAAAGCATACAATATGAAAGCATACACTATCTGTGCAAAATGAACTAATTAATTAATTGCATATTGAATTACACAGAATAAATAAACTAAAATATAGTTTGAGGACTTTTGTAACTTTACTTTTAAACTATAGTATTTCAAATTATTTATATAAGTTTGCACTGACAACTCATGTAAGTGACTAGGCAAAATATTAGAATATATTAATAAATTTCACCTATCTAATGAAGTTAGAAACTAACAAATGCTACATTACTAGGGACTCCTAATAGCAAAAATATTGTTGATGTTAAAACAAATGAAGTCAGAAAAAAAAAGCTGTTTCAAATTCTCCAGACTCACTTTAAGATAAAGTGAGGAAATAAATTCAGTGGCCAGTAACTTTATGTCAAATGTAAAACAGCAATAAAAATAGCAATCCATTTTATAATAATTAAAGTTTAGATAAACTATAATTTAGTCACAATAACAATTTTATGGAACTATAAATAGCAACAAGGGAATCTATATAGAAATCTTGCCTTGTAGCACTTTTGGAAAAATTAATGTCTATCCAATATTGATCTTGATTTATGCATGTTAAACTGTGCCTCCGCTTGAAGAGTCAATAATATGCCATAATCTCATATGACACTAATAAAATAACGCAAATTACAATTCATTTTTGTTTACCTGTCTATGACTAAATGGATGGATAAATTTTGTTAAAAGAGGAAACAAGATCTTGGTGCTTAGTAGGCATATTTATAAAACAATTGTGATTGATTTTTTTTGGTCACTTTTCTAAGAAAGTGAGACAATCAATCTCTTGGAATTCTTTACTGAAAGCCATTTTTTACTGTTTAAACATGCTATGAATTTCAAAGGGCCAAAGCCCCACATAGATCAGGGAGTTTGTTTTGTTCACTAAAATATAATACGAGTAATAATGTTGCCACTATGCAAAACAGAGTCATTATAATACTTTATATATAGCAATACTAACTCTACCTACTCAAAATTTCAAAAATTAGCAACACTAAAACTGCTTTCTTGTACTCAAGGGACACCAATAAAGAAACAGACTAACTGAACAGTGAGATGGCGAAGTAAAATTTAGGTTTATTAAAAAATAGAGCAAGAGCAAATTTCATTCAAATCCAATCTTTACCATCATCCATTATAAACATACAATGAATGAAATTTTCAGTACAAAATCTCAGAGTAAATTACAAACAATGTACCTTAAGAAAATAAATCTTGGTGCCAGAGAAGTAGTACAGAGGATATATGTGCTTGTTTGTACATGGCAGACCTGGATTTGATCCCTAG
>PVKC010005725.1:0-32490 GCA_004027635.1 Crocidura indochinensis | reverse complement strand
AGAGAAAGAAAGAAAGAAAGAAAGAAAGAAAGAAAGAAAGAAAGAAAGAAAGAAAGAAAGAAAGAAAGAAAGAAAGAAAGAAAGAAAGAAAGAAAGAAAGAAAGAAAGAAAGAGTAACAGCAAAAAGAAAATTTCTAAAATGTATTACATTTCTCAGAGTGAGTGAGGTCATTAAGTCATTGTTAAAAGTTTTTCCAAGCTCTTGTTTCTAGTAAATTTTTCTTGTACTTCTGTTGTTTTTGAATATTAGGTCGCTTCAAATACATGTTGGCATTTGAATATTTGAGATCGAAAGAAATGATTATTAGAAGATAATAACTTCCTCATGTTGTTTTCTTTGTTTAAATTTGCAATTTCTTCATAATATTGAGGCAGAAATAATTAGCAAAAAAAAAAATGAGGTAATTTGTTGCTGCTAATGTACCAATGGTAGCATCTCTCCCACTATGTACTCATAGTCCAGAGTCAGTACTCCTGGTTTTGCCCTAAGGACATGCTGTGATCTTTTTGTTTTTTTCTATGCAGAACGTATCTACATGAATCTCTTCAGAAAGTCAGCATTCAATAAGGAAAAGCCAACTCAGAAATAAATCATAATATTAAGTTATAGAGGATCAAGACTGCATACTGAACAACTGGTACACCATGCCAACACAATTTAGAGCAGCTAAAAGTAAAATCCAAGTCAGCATCACGAAGATGTGTGGAGTATTTCCTATTGTACAGAGACATACACTGCAAATCAGAAATCAAATGCAGAAATTTTATACCATCTGAAGATTGGTACACATTCCTAGGGAAACAGAAATTATCTTTTGTTTCCTATGATGTTGACTCAGAAATAAAGATAGTAAGCCGCCTCCATGTTTTCTATTAAAACTGTTGGGAAAATATTTTTTAAGTTCTCACTAAAATAAAACAGTGATTAGAAAAAGCTATTTGGAAATTTTCAATGTGTAATACATTATAGTCTGAACTTACACTTTTTTGGCTTAGATCATGAGCAATTGCAGTTTCTCAAAGGAAAAGATGTTGTCACCTTACATTAAATTTTTCTACGATCATGTTGGATGTTACAAGTTTTGCAAACTGTATAACAGATCCCAAATGACCATGCACCCTTCTGACTTCCCAAATTCTCTATTTACTCATTTTATAGAGAACGAAATTTCATAAAATACTATGATCTTTTGGAGTTCTGCATCTTAGGAATTCTATCACAAATATTTTGTTCTTTCCTACATCATAACATCTTAAAAATTTGATCAACTGAAGCAATTAGATAGAGCTCATATTTTATTGCTTTCATATGACAAATACTTACAAAAAAGCCTTCTAGAATTACCTTCTAGAACTGTTGAGTATGTTTTAATATGTTGAATAAAAAGTTGCCTAAAAATAACCTACTGATTAAAAACTTTCCACATGCTTCTCAGCTAAAGAAACAAGTAATCCTTTCAAGGTTTTGAAAAGAACTCACTTTGCCATTTGTTCTATTAGAAAATTTTTACTTGGCTATGGTATAACTAAAATTTTCACATATTTTTTAAAGTATCATTTCAATCCTATTAAAAAATAAAGCAGAGTAGGGCTGGAGCAATAGCACAGCAGGTTGGGCAATTATCTTGCATGCAGCCAAGCCAGGTTTGAGCCCTGGCATCCCAATGGTCTCCCTAGCCTACCAGAAGTGATTTTTGAGCACAGAGCCCAAGAGTAATGCCTGAATGCCACCAGGTGTGGTCCAAACGAACAAACAAATATCAGAAACAATGTCTGCATGACCACAGAGCTATTTGTTAGATGATGAGTCGATGGCTGCATCTGATGTGAAGAGGAGTTAGAACACCGTCGACAATTTTACATTTTATAAAATTTAGTACTAATTACTTAGTAAGTCTATTAAGCTGAAGATAAAACTTGGATAACTTGCTGTATTGAAATGACTCTTGCAGAATTTTCACCTAAAAGCAGTCTTTGCTACCCCCTTTTCATTTGTTGTTGTTATTTTTGTTCCTAAATGCTTTTACTTATGAAAGAAGCAACAGGGCTGCACACTTTTTGTGGCCCTAGAAAGCACAATGGCAGTGCCAAGAACCACTCTAGGCAACAAAGGCAGTGTTATAGATCAAACTGATATTCATACACCTGTAAAGCATGTGTGCCACCACTGAGTTACACTCCAAACCCCAGAACTACTTTTTTTTTTTATTTTGGTTTTGGTTTTCAGTCACACCCAGTGACACTCGAGTTACTCCTGGCTATGAGTTCAGAAATCGCTCCTGGCTTGGGGGACCATGTGGGATGCCAGGGATCAAACTACGGTCTGTCCTAGGCTAGCGCTTGCAAGGCAGGTGCCTTATGCCCTGCGCCACCACTCCGGCCCCCAGAACTATTTTTTTTCTCAATATACACTGGATGCTTACTACCTATTAGGCACAGTCTGGAGTCAATCAAACTTTATTTCCTCCATTAGTTGACTCCCTTAATTCTGATAGTAAAGTTTTTTAGTAGAATTAGAAAACAAATGTATATTCATACATATAAATATAATTATATTTATATTATTAAAATTTATATTACATCCCCCTTTTTTGTTGTTTCAGAAAACATGTATCAAACTAAGCAGGCCTGTGGAAAACCTTTATATATTGAGGATCTGATGGAAAATACCCCCCTTAAATTGGGAATTAAGTGACGGATTTTTTTTAACTACACAATCCACCAATTTCCCCATCATTGTCCTACATTAAAAGAGGAAAATCAATTCTCTTCTCTTGCATCTTATCTTTCGAAACCCTGCTGAATGTACATGTTAGCAATCCTCTTGGGGGAGATTTTATCATGATAGGAGAAGAGCATTGCCAATATTGTGCATTAATAACTATTAAGGAAATGTAAGCTTCGAGACTGGAGAAAAATCTATTCTCAGAGAAACATCTCCTGAGATGAAAAACATCGCCTGAGAGAAATTCGCAAATGCTTAGAGAGTCAAAACCTTCCCTTTCCACCCACCCCCTGCAGGAAGTCAGGTGCTGAGGAACCCTCAACAACGGAGAGCTTGACTGATTCATTTCTCCAAATTGATGGTAGAGTCTCCAATTTTTCCAGGGAGTTTGCAACCCAGTTATATCTTACAATAAGAAAATAAAATTGGCTTTCTTTATAATATGCATCCCTTGGGTCTTTGTGATGAATCAGCTTTCATAGATTCCTTCTTTGACCTTATTAAGGACAGACCCAGCAGATAATTTTAATAATGCAGCCTTCAATAGATCAAGACTATTGCCTCCAAAGATTGGCTGGCTGGAAAAAAAAAACTAATTAATGTTGCTTCTTTGGGGAAAGGAACTGGGAAAACAGTGAGAAGGTGGAGCTTGGACGAGAAAATGCTGGCCTTAATTTTTCTTTTCCTTATCTGGCTGCCTCAGACTATGAATTGAAAGCAGCATATTTAGCCTGGCACGTGGAACTGTAACTGCTCCCAATCAATGGATTTCTAATGAGAACAGCCCGCTGAGCAGCCACAATAATCACCTTTTGGACAATCGATACTGAAGAAAATGTGAAAACAGTTTAATATCAGGCACTTCTCTAATCACCCCTAATCACCGCTAATCAGAGTGGTGTGCTGTGTATTCCAGAAAACTTTGATACTGGAATCTTCTCAAATAATTGCGTAATTAAGATGGATGTGCCACATGGTCTGGGATTTGTAAAGTAGCAGGGTCTGAGCACCACATAGAGACCGACAGGAAGAGGTTCTTTCCTCCTGGTGCTGAGTATGAAATATCCAGGGTCTGACATAGCCTAAGAAACAAAGACTTGACCAAAGGAAAAGCTGTGTTTCTCAAATTAGCAACACATCACTACAGTGAAAGCAACAGCCCTCAAACGAAAGTAGTTCTTCCCAATAGCCAGAGCAAAAGCCAATGACTGAGCAAGGTCAGTTTCAGCTACCCCACCCCAATTTCCTCTGTTGACTAAATCCCTCTGAGTCTGCTGTGATGTTCCTCAATGACGCTGCTTTAGTACACACATTTCGAACGAAGAGCTTCAATTTTCCCTCAACAAGAGCAACAAAATCAGAGTAGAGTGCAAGCTTCGGTGGCTGCCTACAAGGGCAGCAGCATGACACCATTCTGCCACTAGCTATGTGACCTTTAGGAGTCACCTTACCTCTGAGTCTTGATTTCCTTGTGAACAATTGAAGGTGTGGTTAAATCCCCAAACACTTCTCAGATCTGAAAACCGAGGTTTTCAAGCCTCATTGTAGATCCATTAATACTGTAGTGTTCATTCTCTTTCCAAGTTATTTAATAGAATATCGGGCATGTCTGTACCTGCTGTTGCTTCAAAGTACAAGTTATGTTGACTGAGGAAAACAGTCACATACACCGTGGAAGTTGAAAATATTTTGGCTATTTCCAAATCCCACATTTCTATTTCACCTTAATAAAGCATTCAGGTAACTGATTAAAAAGCTTCTTTTTTGTTTTAACCTTTTGACATTGTACCAAGCAGATCAACCCCGATTACACTGCTAACTTTGCCACTCTCTATTACTTTTACACAGAAGTGAAAGCTAGCGCTCACTTGCTGCAGAAAGTCACAAGCCAGAGTCATTTTCATCACTAAGACACTAGGAACATATTGTTTCTTCCAGCTGTTTTATTTGTTTGGTTCCAAAAACTGGAACTAGACTCTATGCTTCATAATATAAAAGAAATCAAATGATGTTAACATTTCCGTTCAAAATTCCTGTACTCAGGGCATGGGAGCCCAACTAACAGATAAGCAGAAGAGTGGCAAAATACACCATCTCTAATGGAGATGGATGTGACACATGGTCTGGGATTTGCCAAGTAGCAGGGTCTGAGCACCACATAGAAAGCTGGGGTATTTGAATGCTGCAAATGAAGAAGGAGGCTTTCCCTGAGCTGTCCTTATCTGTGTAAATACACAAAGATTTTAAATGTCATCAATTCCCTCCTGGGAGAATTGATGTTTATTTACAGGAAAGAGACTAGAAGTTGATTCCAGAAAACTTTGCCATAAATGACTGTATTTCTTACCTTTTTTTTTTCTTTCTTTCTTTTTTTGGTAAGAGCCCAGTTGTTTCTGTAAGTCATTTACTATTCTTAAGCCAGTTTTTTGGGTTACTCATTTTTCCTTGGTATCTCCCATTCATATATGAGGTTTTCATGTTCATTAACTTCCACTTGTTTATACCTGTTAGTATGGGCCTTATTCCAGAAGGCTCAGACAAGAACTAAAGGTGAACATATAAAAATGTTTTCTTCTCCATGTCTGGTTGGACATAATATATCAAGACAGAAAATATTGGGACAACTAAGAGTGACTGGCAAACTGCTGATACTACCTACATACTCCAGATTCCTTTTTCTAGAATTATCAGTTTGTCTGCTAAGCCAGAAAGAACACTTTTGAGTGACTGAAAAGACTGAAAAAATAAGAGCCATAAGACCACTAGAAATAAATGAGAATTGCACCAAGGAAATGAAACTATGGTCACCTGAGCTTTGACCAAAAAATCTGAAAACTCTGAATAACTTAAAACACAAATGCCAAGAAAACCAAACCAAGAGTTTATGAGCACTAGCTGCTTGTTTGATTTTTTTAACCAGGCTCTTATTCCTCTCTTCTCTCTACTTCTCCCTTTCTTCCTTCACCTTCCCTCCCTCTTTACTTCCATCCATTCTTTCTTTATTCCTTGTATATTTTTAATGTTATTTGCTAATTCTTGTAAAAAAAAACAGACAGTATAAATCAGAAGTAGCCTCTGTGTTCATGGATAAGTTGGTTAAAGATTATACATACACATTTATAAACATGCAAAAAAACTTAAGGTTCATCTACAAAGAGCATAGAGAGGCAGCTTAGATACAGGGTGTTTAAGGAATATGTGTTTGTGTGTGTGCATGACACTGTACTCATTTCATGTATTCCTGCCAGTGCTGCAATATGTGTTAATTAAGTGATAGTCAAGTATGGCCCACCAGTTATAAGTGCTGGCCTCAATGTGGTTCTAAGCCCTTAAATGTGCTTGGATGCTGCTGTGAATAAGTCCTGATGATCACCTCAATGAAATCATCTCTTTGCTGTTTAATGTCAAAGAGATGACTGAAGGCTCCCTGAGACAATTTCACTTGTGGAACTCATTTTTGTTAATTCAAGAGTGATATCAAGGTTACGTCATTTGATCTTTAGTTTAAAATGATGCCATAACTTCAATTACTTTCAGCTCCAGGAAAGTAGACAGCTGAGATTTCCACTCCAAAAGCAAGAAAAGCAATTGTATTGTTCATAATGTGGTTGGTAGATAGAAATATTTGCTTTCATCTTAGTGTCTTGTAAAGGAAATTCTCTTCATATATATACACACATATATGTAAATATTTTATATATGTATAAATATACATGTGTAAAATGTTCCTTATTATTGCATATGTGACTCCAAAAAGGCAGCAAATAGGAGCTCATAAAGACAGAAGACATAGCTAGCCAAGTCACTCAATTCTTTCATGGCCAAACTTGTATCATTCCTATGATTAAACTCACCTTAAATTAACCTTAATGTTGCAAAGGTCTCCATGATTTTGATAGCATCACTTAAGATATGATTTATTTTGACACAGAATACATTCTTGTCAATTTTGAGGGAGTTTGAATTCAAAAATTAATATTGTGAAGAATATTGGAAAGAATGGAATGTGTAAATTATTTTTAAGTATTTTATCAGAAACCACCTGCAAACCAACAGCTGTATAATAATAATAATAACTGGAAAATATTTTTTTAATTTCTTCTAAAATAAGTTTCCTATGGAATAATTGAAAAATACTTCGATTAAATTTCTTTTAAAATTTTAAATAGTAGGGCAGAAACTATAAAAGTATACATTTCTGATTTAACACTAATGTTTCCACTTATTGTAACTCACAGAACATTGAACATGAGTGGTTAAGTGCCTTAATCCACTGTTGTCATGGAGATATTTGATCATGTCTGCAGGAAATGTTATGGTGTTTGGTTTCAGTGCAATGAGGTAACTTATTTTTTCAACTAGGATTTCAAGAGAGAGGGAAGTTTTTCTTAAAAATGGGGCTGGCCATACCGCTCTCAGCAATTATATTATTGATTAAAAATTATATTGGTACTTCAAGTATTTCTATTTCAATTTTTTTTTTTTTTGGTTTTTGGGTCACACCCGGTGACACTCAGGGCTTACTCCTGGCTATTCACTCAGAAATTGCTCCTGGCTTAGTGGTCACTTGCGCCACAGCTCTGACCCTCAATTTATTTTTTTTAATTTTCTAAATTGAATCATCATGAGATACAGTTTCAAAGTTGTTCATGACTAGTTTCGGTTTTACAATGTTCAAACACCCATCCCTGGGGAGGAGCTTAGCACAGTGGTAGGGCATTTGCCTTGCACTTGGTTGACCCAGGTTGGTCCTGGGTTCCATCTCCTGGCATCCCATATGGTACGCTGAGCCAGGACCGATTTCTGAGTGCACAGGAAGGAGGTATGGCCCCCAAAACAAAACAACAAAGCAAGCAAAAAAAATCATCTCATCAACAGTGCACATTTCCTAATAACAATGTCTCCCTCCTTCCACACCCCCTACTCCCACCCACTTGCCTCCATGGCAGAACCTCTCTGTCTGTCTATCTGTCTTAGTCTCTGTCTCTTTCTCTGTTTCACTGTCTCTCTCATTCTTTTCATTTTAGGTGCAATGGCTTGCAATACTGTTAATAAAAGTATTTCATGCATGTCACTTTACTTCTTTCAGTACTCAATCAATCATTTCCAACTCACATTGTCATAGCATTCCCTTCTCTGTCTTAAATGTAACTCTCACACAAGTGGAAAGCTTCATACCAGGCATCTCAATTCTATTGAACTTAGGTATTATTGTCATACTGTTGGGCATTTTTACTATTCCACAAATGAGTGAACTCATTCTATATCTGTCTCTCTACCACTGATTCATTCCTCTCAGAATGGGTATCTTAAAAATATTTTAACATATATTAATGCAAGTAACTACGTTGATGATATAGGAATCAAAATATTTATGAAGAATAAAAATATTTTAAAGTTAAGTTAGAACACTCTAATGTTAGCATTTAATTTAAATTATGAAAATAATTTGAAGACTCTTTGAATTTTTATTTGAATAGATATATATTTTTATAGTCTTCAGAGGTTCTAGAAGCAAAGTAACAGAACAGCAATGAACATCATGTTCAGTTTATGACTTCTTATACCATTTTCCATGAAAAGAATACAAAAATCCTTGGAGAAATGGTTGATTTCAGTCTGGTGGAGAAAATTAATAAGATAATCCTGGGACCTCTTGTTGAGACAGGAAGCAAGGGCATCTGCAAAGATTAATGTTGTGTGCCTAACATATTTAGAAGCCAATGTGGAGAGCTACCACTGGTCAAAGTTGTGACAATTTGAACCTCAAAAAGAATAATGAGTTTAGTGGGTTGAAACAGATTGAATCAATAAAAAATCGATCAGGATGTAATGATACTATAAAAAAAGAAAGTCATAGACATCTCACTTGTCACCATTTGAGGTAACTATTACAACAACTCTGTTGGGATTTTTTAAATTAGGAAATAAAGGAGAAACTCTATCATTTATCTTGTCTTTCTGGTAGAAACTTGGTTTCAGGGTAATAAAATAGCTACTTCTGTGAAAGTCCTTCTTTACATAGGAATGTCAGTTAACAAAGAAGGAACAATACAATTTTTTAAAAAAATTGGAAATTAATTAAATTAACTGTTTTAGTCAAGAATCATCAAATGGTATCAAAAACAGTAGGTGAATGCTTTATAGAATGTATTCATACAGAGCAAAGTAGTACTACACAGATTACTTTCTAGTCCCAAGAGTAAAAGATGTTTCTACATGGAACTTTAGGGCTCAATGTTAATATCACTAACATCAAATGAGCCAACCAAATATTGCATGTCCTATGGAATACTACTGAATTATGATATATTTAAAATTAACTAGCATTAGTCCAAAATGTTTAATTTGAACTCATTAAACTTTTTGGCATAACTTTGATTGTGTGAGAAAATTGAATGTAATACTTGCAAGACAAGCCATTACAAGCCAGTAAAATTCAGACTATACTCAGTTCTATTACAAGTAACTTGATTTCTTTATCCAGCCAGTATGATTAAAAAAAAGTAAGTTGGGGGGTCACTATAGTGGATTAATAAATTTCAGAGACAAAGGTTCTCCAGCCAAACTTCTACAACCAGTTAATAATGGCATAGGGATTCCAGTTCACAGTATTTGCTAATTTCCATGAATAATCTTTCATGTAATAAAAATTTCAAACTATATGATGAATATCAAACCACTCAAACATTTCTTCTGAGCAGCACAAACAAAATTTGGACTGTTTCATGCTTTGGGTACTACTCTTCAGATCACATGACTCCAAGTTGACCCTAGAGTCATTTGCATGCCATTTAGGAGAATTGATGAGTTACAATTCAATAACATGACAAACTAGGCAACACTATAGAAATAAGAGAAGCAGGTTGCAGAATAGTATATATGGTGTGATTTCAGGTTGGTGTAAAATGTAACAGTGCACAGATGGATAAGCAACATGGCGCTAACAGCAGTGACTACTGGGTAGAAGGGGATGTGCTTTGGGTTTTTTATTTTTGCATTTCTCTAAGATTCAACCACCTACTCTACTGGTGCTGAACCAATTTGGCTCTAACATGATAGGGATACTTTTCAAAGAGAGATGATAAATGAGGCACATCAGATATTTTGGAGCAGGAAGGTTTGCTGACAGATGGTGCTTGAGGGGCCAATGTGTCTGCTCTCATTCTCAGTGGAGATTTTTTGTTTCTGTCCATTGAGTCCTGTTTGAAGCCTCTTTGAAAAAGAAACTGGCTGCACTTGGAGATGTTCACAGAAAACAAAAGACCTCATAACATTTTCCTGTATTTTTCAAGTTCTCTGTGACCACTGAGTCCAGTATTCTGATAATTTTTCCTTTGCTTTGGTCTGGCCAAGTATTTTCACTTATTTCTTCACTTATTCACACATTCATTTCTCCAACTGCTCTGGATTCCCAGTTTCTCACCTGACAGTTATTTTGGCACGGGAAGGTTGATGCATGATATCAACCTTCAGCAACTCCCTGGGAACTCAATTTATTTCATCTTCTCATCTTGAAGGAGTCTTTAAATGGCAAAAACATCATTCATTCGTGATAGTTTCTGTTGCCATATTTAGTAAAGGGATGTTGGAATTCCAGGTAATTGTCAGTAATTAATAATTACTGACAATTAAATGGATTAACTCTGTTTTTGTAGCTATCAATTGAACAGATTACTGTTGAATGTCTATAATGACATATACTATGTATTCCCATTAGTATTATATATATGTATAAATACTTAGTACTAATACACATATACTTAGTACTAATATATGTATATTGACAAAATATATGAAGATAAATGGAGATAGTCATAGCTCTCACTCTAGCTGTATAGAATGCCTTTAGGAATAGTATAAAAGCAAGTATCATATTTGAGCATTTTACTTAAAATAACATTTTTCATGGGGATAGAGTGACTATATCGGAGTTAAGATACTTACTTGCATACATTGACCCTAGTTCAATCCAGGGCACAAAATGGTCCACTAAGGATCATCAAGAGTGATCCCTAAGCACAGCTGGGTGTGGTGCAAAACAAAAAATAGACAAATAGATTTAAAGATAGATGGATGAATGATTAGAAAGACAAAGAGATAATAGATGAATGAATAGTTAGATGATAGATAGAGATAGACAGACAGACAGACAGATGAGAGATTGATAGATAGATAGATAGATAGATAGATAGATAGATAGATAATAGATAGATAGATAGATAGATAGATAGATAGATAGATAGATAGATAGATAGATAGGTAGGTAGGTAGGTAGGTAGGTAGGTAGGTAGGTAGATAGAGATAGAACATTATAGTTCAAGAATTTGTTTTATTTCCAAAGTCCCTGAGGAAAAAGTGGACTAATCTAGACTATTTATGCCCCATTTTACCTACCTCTTTTACCCTCTTTCCATAACACAAATGGACAAGAATAAAATTCTCCCCAAAGGAAAGGATATAGAAATCAGTTTTCCCCTGAGTTCAAGGCTGTTCTTTTAGCCTCCTCTTTTTATTTCTCTGGCCCTTCATGTGGGAAATAGCACCTAATGATGCTTGTCACATATCTCGCACTCACATATACCTCAGGCCACTTCAATCTGGAATATAAGCCAAGGAAATACAACTTTGTTATAATACTGCATAAATAGTGCCAGCCACATTGCAGCTTCTAAATGACCCCAGATGTGCTCTCTTCACATTGCCAGGGAGAAAATAACTTTGTGCTAGTGTCATTTCAGAAGATCGCTAACTCAGTGATTTTCATCCGTATGAAATAAGGAAGAACTATCAGGACTTGTCTATTACCCTTGCAGGTGAGATAGGAATAGAAACATCCGCTCTGTCAAAATGAACAGCCTCATGCTTTAGTGCTCTTAGAATCTGGTTTAACATCAAGATGTCTCAGGCTTTAAATGAAATGTCAAATATAATTTGGCTCTGGATTCCCAAGATATATGATTGCCCTTGGAGAAAACATGATAACTCAGCATTCTGGTGTCAAATGTGTATCTACCTGATAGTGCAATCCAATAAGATGGTCCCCCACTCTCTTCTCACCATAAAAAACCTCAGCCAGCCTGATGACCAGTGTTTTAACCCTCATTTCAACAGACATAAGATATACACACACACAAAGAAAAAAATTATGTCCATGAAAGGCAAAGGCCACAATCCAAAGTTCTCTTTGAAAATCTAATATACACATAATATGACAGCTCTGTATTAAAATTCAGGTGCTCACAAGTCTTTGAATATAATTAACCAAAACCATGACAACATATTACACAGATTTCCTTCTTTTCAGAGTCTTCTTTCTGAGTCCTTCATTTCACCGCTCCTTGTTTGGAGTTAATTGTGTGTGTGTGTGTGTGTGTGTGTGTGTGTGTGTGTGTGTGTGTAAAAATGATTCAGACTAAGTACTAAAATACAACAGAAAAATTAAAATGCATAAAAAATACAAATAGAGCTGTCTGCATCTTTAAAGTTAATGAAATACATAGCCTATAGGGTGAGTGGTTAACATTTGCTAAGCAGCTCTTGGACAATAGAGATAAACTAGCGAATATGATAATAAATGAAAACTCGCAATCTAGTCCAAAGTGATTTTTTTAAAAACTAACTTGGTAGATAAAGAACTCTGACAGTGTTAGCCTTGAGTGTATGTAAACACATTGGTGGGATGTGATCTGTAGCAAAGAGCCTTTCTCTCTCTGACATATTGCAGTGTCAAAAATATCAAACTACTGCTGGCTTGCTGAATGTAAATATCACTGTGAAATGCATTTCTGGGAGAGGCCGTGAGCTACCCTTTATGAAGATGCTTGCTGCACTTCTTTGAGCATTAAAAATGACCTGAAACATTAGATCTATATGCCTAATACTCAGAACATCAAAGAATGGTTGAAATGTGTTTCCCCCAAAAGAGGGTCTGCTGAAGTTCTACCTCTAGAGCTCAAAATGTGACCTTAATGGAAATAATGTATTTAGAGTTGAGGAAGTATCTCAGAGGACTGGTCCATGTGCTCAGTTTTAATGAGTCCCAGGTTCAGTCTTTGGCACTGCATGGTCCCCCAAGAACCACAGGTAGCAAACCCTAGTTGCCACCAGTGTCCTTCCAAAATATGGGAAAAGAAGAAAGAATGACTCCACAAGAAATCAAGTTAGATTTGGGTCACTAGAGAGACACTAAACAAATATGGCTGCTGTCCTTGTTAAAAGGACTTTTTTGCATTCAAAAAGTAAAACACAGGAAGGGAAGATACTCTGAAAATACAGGAAGATCAGGTGAAAATAGCAGAGTTCTGCATCTATTAATCAAAGAAATGCCTGAATCTCAAGATGCTATAAGAAGAGTCTCAAGCAAATTCTTCTCTTCTGTCATTAAAGAAATAAAGACTCTCTTACAAACACCTTAATTCTAGATATCTAGCCTCCACACCTAAGACAATAAATGCATTTCATTGTTCTCAGCTATTCAGAAAGTAGTGCTTTGTAACCATTTTTACAGAAGCACTGATTAACATGAGAAAAGTATTATTGTCACTCCTTTTCTAAATATAGAAACTGATATTTCAAATTCATATATCAAATTCTTTTTTTTTTTTTTTTGGTTTTTGGACCACACCCAGTGACGCTCAGGGGAGACTCCTGGCTATGCGCTCAGAAGTTGCTCCTGGCTTGGGGGACCATATGGGAAACCGGGGGATTGAACCGCGGTCCGTCCTAGGCTAGTGCAGGCAAGACAGGCACCTTACCTCCAGCGCCACCGCCCGGCCCCCATATATCAAATTCTTCCCTGATTCCATAATTTCCACTCTAACTATGACAGTATTTTCAAACTGGTTTCCATGAGTTCAAAAATAACTCAAACAAGTACCTGGGGCTTTAAGTTCTCAATACAAATCATCCAAATCCAAAATTATTTTCTATTTGTACTACAATTTTTTTAATTGGGCCTATCTAAATGGCCGATTACTGAACACTACTGCCTGGTTTTCACATTTAAGTTTGGTAATAGAATGGGTACCAACTAGAACTACTACATTTGTCCCAGATTAACAACAACAAAATTTCTGACACATTGTAAACTGTTAATATCACCAGAGCTGATTATATGAGACGAGGTCAAAGTAAATGACACAGAAAAACTGTATCAATTGAGTCATCATCACACAGCATATAATAATATACCATGCTGACCTTGAGTCACACTGTGACAATCAGGGCTATTGTGACAAATGATTTTCTTCAAATGCCCCTATCACTTATGAGAAACATGCCTCATACAATGTTTATTAGATTGCTTGTTTCTATTAATTCATAACTATTAGTTGTGTCATTATACTGAGCTAAAGGACTTAAAATATATTAAACTTTATAATATAGTAGACTGATAAACTTATTGAAATGTCAAATTGGTCTTATGGACTATAATCTTCACCACGTTCCTCAATAGGGTAAACAAATACTTGGCTTTCACACCCCAAGTAATAAAGAAGCTGCATGAAGATCACATTGCAAAGGGTTTTGTAAAAGACTTAGAAACCGAGAAAATAAGCTGAGTATGCAGAATGAGAATGAAGGTCTTTGCCAGAGATGGAGGAAGATTTAAATAAACTGATGATGATCAACCATGTCTGAGAGGACTTATACCACTAAGGATCCCTCAAGCAACAACAATCCCTGTCTCACTACCTTTTAGGCCAAAGCTTAGAAGGTGAAGTAAATGACTACCTCAAAGAATTATATTCTTAGTTTCTAGTGTCCAATTTCTGTCCCACAAACAAAGAAGAGAAAAGAATAGTGTACTTAAAGTTATCTTGAGAACTTAAACTAAGCCATCTCATCCATAAGTAGATAACTATAGGGCTGTGGTTGGTCACTACCTAAGATCCTCCAGAACCTTTGCACAATCTTGATAGATATGTCAGCTGAGATGCAGGGAGCCTATCAAACTAAAATTTAATTTTCTCCTTACTTGGGAACATCTTCTTTAATCTGAATAATACTACATAAAGCAGTTCAATGTGCCTTGCGTACCCAAATGTTCTACATATCATTTTAATTAATGTGATAGTTTAAAATTATCTAGGTCAATACTAACGATTTGACACATTTTTATACTTCTAAAACAAAAATCCCTGAACATTAGGAGATTTTAATGCATGATATTAATTGGAGTTGTCTCCAGTGGTAGCGACTAATAGATAGCATGGGTTAAAGTAGATGCTAGCTAACTGTCACCTTGGAAACTGAGGAGCAGAGCCCTGAGCGATTGGGCAAGCAGATTTATAGACTTAAATAACCATTCCAAATAACAAGAGAAGAAATGTCACAGGCAGTTCATGATTAATTAGTAAATGATTTGCACAAACAAAAAAAAATGCTTAAAAATCACAGCTACCGTCCATTTTCCTAGGTTATTTTCATTTATCTACTTTACTCTCTTACTGCAGTGGCAGGCGTGTACTATGGCCATCGGGAACTGCTCTGCTACCATCTAATCAATGATCTGCCATATATTCCTCCGTGTCTGTTTCTAATCTAGAAAGAGATATAGAAGATGAAGAGACATATCTGAGAATACAGATAAGAAGAGTATCTAAGAAAGCTCTCTGTGGGACCAGAGTTAGAGTACTTGCTTTACATGCAGCTGACCCAGGTTTGATCCCCAGCACCACATAGGGTCCTCTGAGTTTGTCAGAAGTGATCTGAAATTCAGAATTTCAGGACTTACTCAAAGCCCTTGAACATGACAGCAAATACCCCCAAGATCTCTACCCCACTGTCCCTAAAATAAAGAATAAAAAAAGAGGTTCAAATTTGGAAGGTAGATTGTTTGCCTGAGCAGTCTGAATAACATTAGATCTTTCTGCCATCAACAGCCTTGTGTTTCAACTACCCAGTTGATCACAAGGTCCTGTTTGAAGATCTTGTTCCATTAGCCCTCTGTTCTATACCATTACTGCCCTAAAACAAGTTGTACTTTCATTCAATAGAAGTAGCCAAGTGTCTTACCACTCTTCCTCACTAAGCCTATTCTTTCTAGCTGTTTACTAAAGCACTTTGGAGCGTCCCTCAGCCCCTGGGCATCTCCAGGTAATATGAGCCAATCTGACTGCTCCTCCCACCTATCCTACCCTTATATTACATATTCAGTCCTGGCCTGATTTGAATACACCAAGTTCTCAGTCAATTCTGCCTACAGTTTTGTTACTCACTGATCTTCAGAGTACATTCCCAATATGTGGCTGCCTGACTCCTGACTCTCCAACCAATCCAGCCCCATCTCCAATTTTGACTGACTTCTCCATTAAACAGATGCATGTGGTTGAGCACTGTTAGTACTTACTGGGTCATCTTTCCTCGCCCTAGTATCTAGATTAAACCTGAAGACAATTGGTAAGGGATCACATATTCTAAAGTAAGAGAAAGAGCATCATTATGTCCATCAGTATATAAGAACACTAGAAATATAAGAGGAGGTCCAGAGGTTTAGGAGATATCTTACTTTTCTTGGTGGAAAGATTATAACAAAGACCTGAAGAGCATGCTTTATAGATCTAAAGGGAAGCTCAAGCCTTCTTCTTCCCAGAGTACTAGTCTAGAATCTTTGAATCGTGGACCTCCAGGCAGCCGGTGACCCAAGTGTATTCTTGAAAGGGGGTGGCGTATGTGTAATGGGACACATAAGGGCAGAAGACAGGAGGCTGCCTCACCCCTGAGGTTGACCTGGGCAACCTGAAACAGCAGGAAAAGAGCAGAGGGAAATAGAAAAATTGGGGTTCAACAAAAGCATGCGAGTTTCCTGCAAAACTATTGATGAAATCCTGCTTAAGCTGGATGCCTACAGAAGGACCTGAGAGGACAAGGTTAGAATGTAGCCCCTGCATCAGGAAACAACACTGGGGAATTCCCACATAGAACTGAGTCTTCTCCTTCCTCCCTTATCCTTTCAATGTATGTATTTGATCTCTTCTCTCTTCTACTCCTCCCAAAGTCCAGGAACTGAAGTAAGTGAGAAATAAGGAAATAAGAATGAAAATAGATCACATGACCCAATCTGGCCATTAATGAGTCAAGCCTGCACAAAAGAAAGTGAGGTGTTTCAATGTGATTTTGTTAAAAGAACAGAACTGGATTTGAATGCCTGAGAGGAACTTTACATGGTCTTTAAGCAGTTGGAATGGATCAGACAGCTATAGAATCTGTCCAAATCTTGAAAGGAATAAAATAGAAATAAAGTAAAGCACATGGAGAAATATAAAGTGATTTTATTTATATTATACAAAATTCAGTTTAACTAATATACATATAAATATATTTATTTATTTTCTTTGTACATATTATTGGTTCATATGTTTGCAATATTTAGATGTTGATGCATGAACCTATGTATGTTCATAACATTATATATTTCTAATCTGGAACTTTTTTTGGAAAAAGATTTACTTGCTTGCTTTACTTGCTTTATGTCCCTGTCATATTCTTTCTAATTAGGTGAAGAAAAAAAGCTGCCCACATGGAGATAAACACAAACTAGTCTGGTGCATCCACAGGTGTCTGATTGCCAGACCCAACCTTCTTGGAAAGGCTCCTTGCTCTTGTTTCACACAAACTCACTATCTATCAATGCTGGAAATCCAGGTGGAATCCTACAAGGACCTAGAATCATTACACAGACCCCTTTCATCCTCCCAACTCTGCTTGCCCTCAAAATGTTCGCATAAATAGGGTGATAAATCCTATGGTCAGAGACTTAGATGTCACTCACCTCTTTGTCTGAGGGTTTCTTCCTGTCAGTTGTATCCAAATGACAAATGCATTCAATATGAAAATGGAGGCTCTCAAGTTATCTTTTACAAAAAAAACGGTTTCTCTGCACCAGCAGGTTTGTATGCAGTCTCAGCAGTAAATGAAATTTCCACAGGAGAATGTAAAGGTAAGGAGGATGGAGAGGAATTGTAAGCTCTAGAATTTTCTTGTGAAAATTATTAGATGGTGTTGTTCTAGTTATCTATCGTTGGACAACAACTTACTCCTGTACTCTATTTAAAAAAGTATTTTATTATTTTATTAGTCATACTTTTGCCACTCAAACTAGAGAAAGCTGGACTGGAACAGGTGCAGGAGTGATCGTACAGCAGGTAGGGTGCTTACCTTCAATGCAGCCAACCCAGGTTCTATGTCCTGAGCCTGTCAAGAGTGATTTCTGAGTGCATAACCAGGGGTAAACTCTTGAGCACTGCTTCGTGTAGCCCCAAAACCAAAATAATAACAACAAACAAAATGCTGGACTGGGTCATGGAAATATGAACCATGGAATATCAGAAAAAGAGAATGGGGACACTGGAGTAGATGAGAAAGCAGTAATCATAAGAAATGGTACCTTAATTTCTCAAAGACCTGGACTGGAGAAATACGGTGACTTTTCTTTTCAGCAGCCTGGGCTGGCAAGAGTCCAGCTGTGACTGTTGGCCAAACAGCTGACTAGTGGTGTCTCTCTGTGGCTTGGACTTCTCACAATAGGTGGCTATATCCCAGAGCAAGTTTCCTAAGGCCAGTACAGAGAACTAGACAAGTGTTAGAGGGTTTCTTAGTGCTGTATGAGAAGTCTCAGAGCGTCATTTTTGCCACTACCCTGGGTGAATCAAATTACTAGAAGAGAAATGAGGCTGTGTCTCAAGCATATAAAACAGAATTTGTGACCATTTTAGTCTGCTATTAGGATGCTGAGATGTAGACCATGTAAGTGGGGGAGACAGTGAAGGTTACTGACTTTATCTCATCTTTACATAAATATGGTCTAAAACACTTACGTGATATGAAAAATTAAATGCAGACCTTTCTTATGCCCAGAGCTAGCTAACATTCATCATATTGAACAGATCATTTAGCCAATCTCTGCAAGTCTTTCAAGGTTTCAAATCTAGCCCTGAGGTATGTTTAGTATAAAATTCAAATCCTGGCTCTATTCAGTTAAGAAGCTTTACGATCTTGGTATACAGTTTAACTTCTTGTTGAATTAGTTTCATTGTCTAATAAGGATAATGATCTTGACTCTCCTCAGAGATTTTGTGTAGCTTAAGAAAATTAAAAGGTTGTTGAAAAATACATGGAATAATAAACCCCCAGAATAGCCAGAGCAATTCTAGGAGAAAATCAGATGAGAGGTTCTTCCTTTCTCAATTTTAAATTATATTATAAAGCTGTAGTAATATAAACAATGTAGAACTTAAATAAGGAAAGACTCTCAGACCACAGGAATATAACTGAAAATATTGAGGTAGAGCCACAGGCATATAGAATGCTAATCTCTGATAAAGGAACAAAATGTATGAAGTGTAACAAGGAAATGCCTTTCAAGAAATGACGCTGACATAATAAGTCAATCAAGTGCACATGCACACACACAAAAAGAACTTAGATTCCTTTCTAACACTGTATACAAAAGTCAAATCAAAATGTATTAAAGACCTAATATCAGACCTGTATCCATAAATTACGTTAAGGGAAACAGAGACAAAACATTTCATGCTATTGAGTCTAGAGGCATCTTCAACGATCCAACACGATGGCCAAGCAAAAAGCAGCAAAGATGGGACTGCATCACACTAAAAAGATCTGGAAAGAAAAGAACAGAAAAAAATAACATGCCAGAGACTAAGAGAAGATATTTTCCCACCACTTACCTATACAAGGACTAATATACAAGGCACTGATACTGGTAGAAGTTTAGATGAATAAAACCAACCCTATCAAATAAAACTAGAGGAAGAAATTAATAAAAAAAAAAGATGTCCTGAATTTTAAAAAGGTGTCTTGAAATAGGAGATTCAAGTGGCTAAAAGGCATATGAATAAAATTGTTCTGTATAAGTAACCTTCAAGGAAATTTAAATTAAAAAGTGTCACATCACTCACACCAGTGAGATTGGCACACATCACAATGATTAAAACAGCCAGTCTTGGCACAAATGTACGAAAAAGTGACCCTCATCCAATAATAGTGGAAATTTTGACTAGTCTAACCTTGTTGGAATAATATGGAAACTACTCAAAATGCTATGAATTGATCTCCCATATGATCCATAAATTACACTTCTTGGCATTTTCCCCAAGGGCCCAAAAACTAGTCATAAAAGACATTTGTGCTGGTATATTCATTGCAGCATTATTCTTGATGCCAAAACCCTGGAAATAGCCCAAAGGTCTGTGAACAAATGACCAGATAGAAAAAAACTGTGGTCCCACAATCATATTCAGAATCAAATAGAAGAATTAATGTAAAATCACATTGAAAATGTGTTAGCATTCTATATAAGTTCTAGAAAGGTATATATATTTTTGTTTTATTTTGATTTTGATTTTTTGGGTCACACCTGGCAGCACTCAGGAGTTACTCATGGCTCTACACTCAGAAATTGCTCCTGGCAGGCACAGGGGATCATTTGGGATGTCAGGATTCGAACCACTGTCCTTCTTGGCTCGACTGCGTGCAAGGCAAATGCCCTATTGTTGTGCTATCTCTCTGACCCCTAGATAGGTCTATTTTTAAAAAATATGTGATATATATTTCTGATACGTGTTTTTTATAATTTATGAGTTAATATCTCCTATTCAAAATTTTATTTTTGTTTGTGATGATCTTGTGTCAATTTGTTTCATAGCTGCTATCTTATTTTCTGGAAAGATTTTCTTGGGACAGAGAAATAATACAATCAGTAAGAATATTGCTTTGAGGCCAGAGAGGTAGCACAGTGGTGGGGCGGTTGCCTTGCATGCGCTCGACCCCGCAGGGACCCTGTTCAATTCTCGGTATCCCATATGGTCCAGCCTGCCAGGGATGATTTCTGAGTGCAGAGCCAGGAGTAAACCCCTGGACACTGCTGGGTGTGATCCAAAGATCAATCAACAACAAAATAAAATGTTTATTTAATATATAATTTTTATTTTGACCATATTGGTTTACATAACTTTCACAATAATATTTTAGGTACATATTAACATTGAATCATGGGAATTCCTGCCACCAATGTATTTTTAAAAAAAAGTATTGCTTTGCCTCTCGTAAACATAGATCTGATCCCCAGTATCCTGTATGATCCTGCAAACTCCATCAGAAGTGATCGCTAAGCATAGAGGTAGGAGTAAATCCTAAGCACAGCTAGAGATGCACCCCAAATTTTTATTCTTTAAATTAGATTAGTGACATCTTTCCATGTTTCTTTATCATTGATTTTCTCCCATCCTCTTCACTACCTTCCCTCCTCCTGCATTTATAGAAAGCATCTTCCATCTCTCTCTTTCTTCCTTTTTTTTGCTTCTAGAAACTGTGGTTTGTAATATTGTAGCTGATGTGACCTATCACCTTATCTCTTTTCAGAACCTAATTCTTGTACAGTAATCATTACCAACACTCATTTTCATAATAGTATCATCTCTTCCCTAACTGCCGTCTCCTCTAGTTATGGCAAGCATCCTTGCTATGAACTGGTCCTCCTGGCCCTTGTCTCTATGAACTTTGGGTACTTTTACCATAGTATTTTTCTTTTATTTTAATATTCCATAAGTGAGTGCAATCATTGGATGTCTACCCTCTTCCTCTGACATATTTCACGCAGCATAATACTATCCATCTCTATGCATGTATAAGCAAATTTCATAACCTCATTTTTTCAAACTGCTATGTAGTATATAGTATACTATTTTTAGTTGCATCACAGTTTCTATATTCATGCATCTGTTTTAGACTGTTTCCAGTTTGTGGCTATTGTGAATATTGCTGCAATGAACATAGGAATGCAGAGGTTTTTCCTGCATTTTTGTTTTGGGTGGATTTATATTGCACAACTTACATAAAAGTCAACTCAAAGTGGATCAAAGATCTTGAAATCAGACCTGAATCTATAAAGTTCACTACAGAAAGCATAGAAAGAATGATCCAAGACCTAGACCTTAAAGGAGTCTTCAATAATTTGATGCCAATGGCAAATGCTAAAGAATAAAATCTGAATAAATGGGACTACATCAAACTAAAACATTTCTGTATGGCAAAATAAACATGGGCTAAAGTAAGACAGTTGAGTGTGAGAAAAATATTTGTACTCAATGCATCAGATAAAGGGTTGATCAAGGATATACAAAATATAAAGATTAACCTTCCAAAATCAAAAAAAAACTCTTGAAAATGAGGAAAGGAATTTAGAAAAACTTGAAAAAATGAGGAAAAAATAGACATCTCGCTGAGGAAGTCCAAGAGATGGCCAACCAGCACATAAAAAATGTTGATCACTTTTCATTAGGGAAATTCAAATTAAGACTACAAGATACAATCTTATATGAGTGAAGATGGCACACATCAAAAATACTGCCAAGTTGTGTCGGTGGGTATGTAGTGAAAAAGGAATTTTTCTCATCCACTCATGGTGGAAATGTTGTCTGGCAACCCCTAAAAAAAGTATAGATAGATCTCAATAAGCACAGAATCGAACTTCTATTTGACCCATAAATTCCTCTTTTGAATATTTATCCCCAAGACAGTAAAGCTTTAATGCAAAAGGACCTAAGCTTATCACTCTTCATCTCAGTACTCAGTACAATAGCCAAGAGTTGAAACCAACCTACATATATAAGAACAGAAGAGTAGATATATACAATGAAATACTACATAGTTATAACATTAATACGATCATGCAATTTGCTGCGACCTTGATGGAACTGGAAAATATCATACTAAATTTAGTAAATAAGAAGGATAAATATAGGATGATATCACTTATATGTGGCAGTTAAAGTACCTGTATGAGGAAATGCAATGTTTTAAAAATGTTGTCTAGTACACTCTTGGCCCCTTAGGAGACAGAAAGTGAGAAAAAAGAGAGAAATATTGTGGAGGAGGTAAAAGACAGATGCTAAATAATGGTGTCAGGGCTCAGGAGACTTGGATGCATTGGTATTAAGGATGGACAGAATTAAATATCCATACCAGGAATCAATAACAGAAACCATGAGACCTAAACTTAACAACCAAACATATATATATATGTTATATATATATATATATATGTTATATATATATGTTTATATATATATATGCCTCCTATGATGGTAGACTGGGTTGAGAGTAGAGAGAAGAGCTGGAGGATGAGCGGAGATATCATATGGAATGGACTTTGGGAACATTGGTGGAGGGAGGTTGACGCTGGTGGTGTGATTGGTGCCAAAATCTTACTTATGAATAACTGTAAATAGCAGTGCTTTAAATTAAAAAAATAATTAAAAATGAATTATCAGCAATCCAGCAGATAAAGTGTTTTTGAGTGGTCAAAGTGAGTTTTATCCTTAGCATCACATATAGTACTCTAAACCCTGCCATGAGTGATCCCCTAGCACAGAGTCAGGAATAAGCCTTGAACACATCCAGGTTTAACCCAAAAAAAAAAAACAAATAAAAAAATGTAAGTGCACAACAATGATGCACCATCTCAAATATATTAGATATACTATTAAAATATATATTTTAAAATTGTTTAAATTTAGTAAAAGGCAATGATTTACAAAGCTATTCATAGTTGAATTTTAGGCATTCACTTTTCTAAATCACCAGTATTAAGTCCCTTCCACCATTAAAAATCAACAAAATATTCCATAAAACTTTTTGTTAAGAACAAGAAGAGGAAATTCTTGTGCTCTATTAGTAGAAATGAAAAATGATGTAGTCATTATGGAAAACAATAGGTAAATTTCTAAAGATATGTAAGTTAAAACTAAGTTCATAGCAGACATATTATTTACTATAGCTAGTTCATGGAAGAAATACTGCCTGTAAGTCAATGCATGAATTAGTATACAGAATGTGGAATGCATATACAAAAAATTGTTAAGATTTTAAAAATGTCTTTCAAATGTAAAATGATTTTGATACATCATATGAGATGAATAAAAATTAAAGAAATTATACTAAGTGAAATAGCCATTAAAAAAGCAAAAACAATATATTACATTTATATGGTCTTCTTAGTATATCAAATTCAGAGACAGAAAGCAGAAAAATTATTGCTAAAGAAAGAGGATTAGAGAATTGGTTGATAATTATGAAGCTTAAATTTTGTAAGACAAAATAGTTCTAGAGTTTATTTTTACGAGAACGTTAATGTATTTAACGTTATTGACTTGTATATTTAAAATACTAAAGATAGAAAATTTAAATTCTCTGAGCATTTATCACAATTAAAATAGTAAAAATGCAAAGTCAATGTAGCTTTATATGGGTTTAATACATAATCAAAGAATTATCAACCAGTATGCCATAGGTATGGAGTAATCAGATTAGGCAGTTAAAACATTAAAACTTCATCAGCTAGCTATCATTACTACACAATATACATATCCATGATTGTCTCATGGAATGAGTATTTTGGATATTTCTGAAGAAATTATCCTATACGAGAAAGGTACAAACCAACTACTAATCAAAAATATCACTGAACAAATCTGAGGCCCTGAATTTAAACATTATTTTCTTTCCATTTTGCTGAGTTACTCATCCTCTTTGGACGTAAGTGTGTATGACTCTCCTTGCCTACTGTGGCAGGAACAGCATAAGAATTTTAAAATTGAAGCTCAGAGAAATAGCTTAGTGGCTGAGCTCAACTTTGCAATAAAGGGGCCAGGGTTCAAGCCTTGACATCACTTCTGAGCACCACCAAGAGCAACCCTTGAACCCTAAGCCAGAAGTTGCCTTTGAGAACAGCTCAGGATCTAAATCAAAAAGAAAAAAATTAATAAGTAAAGGAAAAAGAAATGCTTAATAGAAATTATAAATATGAAAGTATCCCAATTTCTACTATATTCTTAAAAAGGACTTCAGTAAAATTATAGTTTTTCATGAGTAAGTTTACTCACAGAAGTAAGTATAAAATTATCTTCTTCTTTGAACTGGAATCTTCCTTAGGCTTCTAAAATTAGTGTCTGAAGCGCTTTCTTAGTGCAGAAAAGAACCTAAGCTGCTGGTTTTGATACTAACTTCTATTACTTTATATTAATGTATTATATTTTATTAGTATTTATTTCTTATATTTATATTTATTATTGTATTTATATTATATTATTAGTAATATTATTACATATTAACCTTATAACTTAATATTAACTAATCTGAACCTTGGGCTTACAACTCCGTCACAGGTGACAAAACCTCCCCTATACTATGTAGCTTTGCTTCTTCTATCAAATTAGGTAGAATAAATAAAATTGCTTTAAAAATAAAAATGTGAATTCATTAATGAGTAAAGCTTTTAAATGGATGACTGGGAGAATTCATAAAAGCCCAATGTTGGTTTCACTTCAGGCTTGGAGAGAAGCAAATTCAGAGGAAGAGGATTTGGATATAATTCCTAAGCAAAGGAGCAAAGTCTTATAACAGCTGAATGCTTGGAAAACAGGAACAGTTGGTCTCACAGCTTGGCTGAGGAAGCAGAGTTGGCCTAGATCCTGAGATCATTCTGCCCTACCCAGCGAATCCAGTGGGTCTCACCAGGTGTTGGGCATTAGCCTCCTTCTGGCTGAAAAGAGACAGGAGAGGTTTGACCAACTGTTCTGCTCAAAATGTTTCTGAACTCATCGCACATTTTTCTTTAAAGTGAAACTGAAATCAAGTGACACAGAAATCAAGCCAGGTCCTTGGTAAATAATAAAGCAAAATATCTGCCTTCGTCTTCCATTCTTTTCTTCAGTCTCCTCATTTCTACACCTCAGAGTGCCCTCCAGAAGTAACTGGTGGTTACTCACTTTCATGCCTCTACTGGCCCTCCATGCTAGAATAACACTAAAATCTAGCTAGAATCTCAGTGATAAATTTGTAAGGGCAGAGAGATAATACAAAAGGTAGAGCACCACATATTGTCCTTCAAACCTTACCAGGAGTGATCCCTGAGCACAGAGCAGAATGTAAGCCCTGAGTTCTACTGATGTTCCCCCTCCCAGTAAATATTTGATCAGATATTGTGGTTGTGATAAGATATTCAGTAGTTGGTGGTAGGGAGAAACGGACACTATCCTCATAAAACTTTGGTCTATATTGTGGGTTTTAAACACTGATATGATCTACTACAATATATACGTTTAAAAAATTTTAAATTCTATGTATATGCAAAAAACAATCTATTAACACAAATCTATGTGCAGCATTCTTTGTATTTTGGTTCTGTTTTATTCTAATTTGTAATAAGTGTTTAAAGCTAGGAATTTTGTAATCATGTGGACAGTCAAACTGAGCTTCCTAATCCAGTAAAGAGCCTCATATGAAGAGATTTTGGTCACAATATACTACTTTACTTCTAGTAACACATTTATTTATTTGTATACTTATTTCCCCTAGTTACCAATATTGAAGAGGCACAAAATATCCTTTGCCCTTTAAAATATCTTTTAATTTTTATGTTTTTGTATTATTGCTGCAAAAACATTCCACTTTCTTTCAACCCTCATCTTCACAAAATCTTCACTGCTCAAAGCAGAAGGTCCACTGAAGAACAAAATATCGGCCAGTAATATCCAGAATGCCTTTCATTCCTTGTAATTTGATTCTGATAGAGATGGGTTTTGTCTAGTGACATAGTGTTTGTAGCAAAAGCACTCTTTTTGCAAAGGAAAAGTCCTTTTGAAATAAAGCTATACCCTAAACTTTAGCAGATGGAGCATGCTTTTCCTGGGTTTAGTCTGAAATACAGCTATGTACAGGAAAACAAAAACACTTTCTATTTCAGATATCACTGCTGCTTCTTCTTTCAAGAAGAGCAAATGGTACCAAGGATGAGTCTCCATTTTGGTGATTGGTTGAATGATTTTTAGTTTCCCAAAAGCACAGGGAAATTTCAGAGCCTCCCTCCGCACCCGTCTCAGCATCATCAACTGAAGCTACAATAGTTCCAGTATATCACTGAGTAGAGCACTGCTGAGAAGCGCCCCCACCTGCCCTGCCCCCACAGTGCTGGTGGTGCTGCTTATAAAATAAAAAGGCACCAGATGTGAACAGCTGTGACCTGTTCATGGACAAGTGGGCAAAATTGTTTTCCTTTCTTAATTAGACAGAGTGTTCCATTGAAAAAACAATGAAATCAGGGCCAGAAAATAAGAATCAGAATCCAGCTTTTCTTAGACACAGCTTGATACAAAATTACTGAAAAACCTGAATTCCCTGAAGAGTACAAAATGTGCAGTAAGAGTTAATGAAAGAAATAGGCAGAACAAAGGGTTTTTGTAGGAATTATATTAAAAAAAAAGATAGTAATTTCTTGCCATTCAGAGCTCTATAGATGTAAGACACCTCTCATAAACACAAGCTACACAGGTAGATACTTAACAAAAAAAAAAGATCACTGTGTGGATAAGTGGGCTAAGAAAACATTGGGAATGGACACTTCATCATGATGGCTTGAACCATGCAAGGTGGATGGGTAGGATAACTTGAATGTAAAAAGGAGGGAATTTTTTCCATGGCTTTTTACCTCCATTTCACTACAAACATAGTAAAAGTACTAATAATGATCCAGTAACTAAAAATAAATATAAGTTTGAATCAAGCATTTTTAGCATTATAATGCTGGTTTTGTTCTTATATGAATTCAGCCCTTTCTGACATTTTTACACTGAATTTTATTTGCTCTGCCTACATATAATTACTGGTTTTCTAAAAAGAAGTAGTTTGGATATGAAAGGTACATAAAATATAAGTTCCTTTGAAACAAAAATAAATAGTTTTCATTTCATATCATGTATTGATAGCCTAAATTAGGAAGATGACTGTGAATTGCCCTCTGTTTCAGTCTAATGGAGTTATAAAGGAAATTCCAAAAGAAGAGAGACTTGGTGAGTTTTTAGAAAGGAGACAACAATATATTAACAACATTCTGAGATATGAAAATATTTCCTCAATAACATAACGCAACATGGTTAGGGAAATTAAAATAAGATGAAATAAATACAGAAGAATATTCTTTTTTTTTTTTTTGGTTTTTGGGCCACACCTGGCGGTGCTCAGGGGTGCTGAGGTGGTGCTCCTGGCTGTCTGCTCAGAAATAGCTCCTGGCAGGCACGGGGGACCATATGGGACACCGGGATTGAAACCAACAGCCTTTGGTCCTGGATCAGCTGCTTGCAAGGCAAACGCCGCTGTGCTATCTCTCTGGGCCCCAGAAGAATATTCTTAAAGAAGTGGAGTGATAGTACTTGTCTTGCACACAGCTGATCTGGATTAGATATCCATCACATATGGTTCCAGGAGCATCACCAGTAATAAGTCCTAAGTGAATATCTATGAGTAAACCTTGGTATCACAGAGTGTGGTAGAAAAAGAAGACAATAAAGACAAAGGAAGAAGATTGGCAACTGGGAGAGACCGAGGGGACCTGTCAGTTTTGCGTGTTTCTCTTCTTTTCTCTCTCTTGAAGTTCTCCTGAGAGGTCCAGGAAGGGACCAGAAAAAAAAACTGTCTCCTGGAGCCAATCAGGACGAAAAGCCAAGAAAGACTGAGTGAAAATCATCTACCAGAGATGCCAGGCAGAGAGGTGACTCCTTAGTCTGTGAAGGCAGGTGCGAAAGGTCTGGCTGTGACATTGATGTGACACTGGTGATTAGGAGAGACTGAGGGGACCTGTGGACTTTGCATGTTTCTCTTCTCTTCTCTTCTCTCCTGAAGCTCTCCTGAGAAGGCCAGGAAGGATACAACAAAAACTGTATCCTAGAGGCCCTAGAAGAGGACAGCCACTCCACTTCGCTTTGTGGTGGGTGCTCCTTTTAACTAATGAAATGAACCACAACACGCAGAAAAAAAATCACACTGGAAATGTGACAATGGGAAAACCTCGCAGGCAAACACCGTATATAGAGAATGAAGATGGCAGCTGTGAAAACCCAAAAAATACCAACCATCTGATTAATTTCTCATATAAGGAGTTTAGAATAGAATATGGAGGGTCCTCATGGAAATAACTAAATAAAAAAAAACATAGCTCTAGCTGAACAGAACACAGACAGAAATCAGAAAACTCCAAACTGAAATAACAGATCTGAAAAAACATGGTAGTTGAACTGAAAACCTCAATGAAAATCCTCTCTAGCAGGATAACAGCAGCTGAGGACAGAATTAGTGAACTGGAAGATGAAATGCAGAACAACTCCATAAACAGAAGAGATTGGAAAAGAAAATTAAGGCAAATGATCATACAATGGAAAAAGTACTCAAGGAATGTGAAAATAAAAGTCTTTCATAAACTCAACAGAAACAACATAAGAATTCTAGGACTCCCAGAGCCCAGGAAGGGGTTCCCCAGGAAGAATCAATGGTCAAAAACATCATCACAAACTCCCAGAACTAAAGACTGCATGAAATCAAATTTTACATGTCCAAAGAGTATCAGCTAAATAGATTAAAAGAAAACACATTCTAGTCACAATGAGGAATCCCACAGATTGAGACAGAATAATGAAAGCATCAAGATCAAAAAGGGAAATTGCATTCAAAGTAATATCCTTAAGATTTACAGCAGACATGTCACAAGAAACTCTCAAGAAGACAGTGGTGGTAGATTGTGACAAGACAAAATGAAATGGAGGCTTCATCTAGAATACTGCACCCAGCCTGACTCAGTTTCAGGTTTGAAAGAAGGATACATAACTTCACGGATAAGTAGCAGCTCAGAAACTTTACAGGTGCAAACCCAGCCTTAAATGAAATACTAAAGGTCTTCTTTAAAACAAGACAGACCAATAGATACACCAACCTTACACACAAAGATGACATTGAATCCCATGACAATCATCTCCCTCAAAGTCAATGGACTAAATACACCAATTAAGAGACATATAATGGCCAAATGAATAAAAAAAAAACCCTTCTGCTGTCTACGAAAAAACCACACCTGAATAGTCAGAACAAACATAGACTCAAAATCAAAGGATATAAGAAAATCATCCAAGGAAACAACACTCTTAAAAAAGCTGGGGTGGCCCTATTAATATCAAACTACACACTTTAGACTCAAAAAAGTTCTAAAGGACAAAGGTGGACACTTCATACTAATCAAGGGACATGTGCAACAGGAATAAATTGCACTACTAAACATATACACACCCAATGAGAGATCAGCAAAATATCTAATACAATTATTGACAAATTTGAAAGAGGACATCAATCACAACACAATAATTGTGGGAGATTTCAACATGGCCATGTCAACACATGATAGGTCAACCAGACTGAAACCCAACAAAAATATACTAGCCCTGAAAAGAAAAATGGAAGAAGCCTAGTAGATATATATAGGACACTCTATCCTCAGAAACCTGGATATACATTCTTCTCCAATGTACATGGCTCATTCTCCAGGATAGACTACATGCTGGCACATAAAACAAACCTCCATAAAATCAAGAGGTTAGAAATTTTTCAGGCTACCTTCGCTGACCACAAGGTTCTGAAGTTAGATGTGAACTACAAAGGGACACAGAAAAAAAACTAACACCTGGAAGTTGAACAGCATACTACTGAATAACCAGTGGGTCCGAGATGAAATCAAAGAGGAAATCAAAACTTTCCTGGAAACAAATTACAATGAAGACACAAACTATCAGAATCTATGGAACACAGCAAAAGCGGTACTGAGAGGAAAATATATAGCTTTGCAAGCACACATCAGGAAGGAAGAAGGGGCATACATGGATAACTTAATGATGCAGCTTATAAAATTAGAACATGATCAACAAAAGGAACCAAAAGTAGGGATACAGAGGAAATAACAAAGCTTAGAGCAGAAATCAATGAAGTGGAAACCCAAGAAATAATCAGAAAGATTAATGAAAGCAGAAGTTGGTTCTTTGAAAAAATAAGCAAGATTGATAGACCATTGGCAAAACTCACAAAGAAAGAGAGAGAAACCTGATAACCCGTATTAGAAATTAAATGAGAAGATCACTACAGATATTGCAGAGATTCAAAGGGCAATTAGAGACTAATTTGAGAAACTCTATGCCACGAAACATGCAAACTGGAAGGAATGAATAAATTGTTGGACTATTATAACCTTCCATAGTTGAATAAGGAGGATATATCATATGTAAACACCTCCAACACTATTGAGGAAATTAAAACGGTAATCAAATGCCCGTCCAAAAACAAAAGCACAGGCTGAGATGGATTCACCAATGAATTTTTTCAAACCTTTCAAGAGGGACTACTACCTGGTGAGGCTCTTTCATAAAATTGAAAAAAAATGGGAACACTTCCAAATAGGTTTTATGAACCAATATCAGCTTGATACCTAAAACAGACAGAGATGCTACCAAAAAAAGGAAACTACAAACTAATATCCCTGATGAACACAAATGCAAAGATCCTCAACAAAATTCTGACAAACAGAATCTAATGCTATGATCAAGTAGGTTTCATCCCAAGAATGCAAGGATTGTTTAACATCTGTAATTTTATCAACATAATACACAACATCAACAACAAGAAAAATAAAAATCATATGATCATATCAAATAGACGCAGAGAAAGCATTTGATAAGGTGCAACATCAATCTCAGCAAGATGGGAATAAAGGAACTTTACTCAATAGAGTTAAGGTCATCTACCACAAGCCAATAGCAAATATTATCTTCATGGAAAAAAAAACTAAAAGCCTTCTCTCTAAATTCTGGTACAAAACAAGGCTATCCTCTCTTACCACTCCTATTAAACATAGTACTGGACATGCAAGTAGGCAAGAAAAAGATATTAAGAGTATCCAGATAGAAAAAGAAGAAGTCAAGCTCTCCATGTTTGTATGATGACATGATGCTCTACTTAGAAAACCCTAAAGACTGCCAAAAATGCCAGAAAAAATATCAAGAGAATCCAGATAGGAAAGGAAGAAGTCAAGTTCTCACTGCTTGCAGATAACATGATACTACTTAGAAAATCCTAAAGACTATCAAAAAGATTCTAGAAACAATAGGTCCATATAGCAATGTGGCCGGCTACAAAATTAACATACAGAAATCAATGTCCTTTTTATATATAACAATAATGATAGAGAAGAAATAAACATTAAGAAAACGATCCCATTCACATTAGTGTCACACAAACTCAAATATCTTGGTGTCAACTTGATCAAAGATGTGAAGGACCTATACAAAGAAAACTATAAAACCTTGCTGCAAGAAATGAGAGGACACGCAGAAATGGAATCATACCCCACTCTGGATTGACAGGATTTATACCATTAAAATGGCTAAACTCCCCAAAGCATTGCACAGGATTAATTTGATCCCTCTGAAGATACCCATGATATTCTTTAAAGAATTAGATCAAACACTTCTGAAATTCATATTTGGAATAATAAACACTTTCAAATAGCTAAAGCAATCCTTGGGAAAAGGAATATGAGAGGCATTATTTTCCCCAACTTTTAACTGTATTACAAAGAAATAGTTATCAAGCAGCATGATATCAAAATAAAGACAGACCTTCAGATCATTGGACTAGGTTTGAGTACTCAGTAATGTTCCCCAGACATAGGATCAACTAATTTTTGATAAAAGAGCAAGAAATCCTAAATGGAACAATTAATGTCTCTCAACAAGTGGTGTTGGCACAACTGGTTAGCCACTTGCAAAATAAGCAAATTCAGACCCCAGCTAACATCATGCATGAAGGTAAAATCTAAATGGATTAAAGACCTTGATATCAGACCTGAAACCATAAGGTATATAGAACAACAC
>PVKC010005724.1:0-32557 GCA_004027635.1 Crocidura indochinensis | reverse complement strand
TCTCTCTCTCTCTCTCTCTCTCTCTCTCTCTCTCTCTCTCTCTCTCCCCCTTCTCTTCTCCTCATTTGGTGACACACTCTGAGATGCTGTGGCCCAGGGATTGATCCTACTGGTCTTCAAGGTACCACCTGGTTTTGCCAGTGATTAACCATGACCTCTCCCAACCAATGACAGTTCTTTGAACACTTTTTTTTTTTTGACAATTGTATGTAAGCACATAATGACAGTGATTTAGGGCAATTCCCATCACCAGTGTTGACCTTCCTCTGCCAGTCTTCCCAGCATGCCTGCCCCCTGGACTGCTAAGTGTAGCAGGCCCATTTCGTGTTTAGCTGGTTGTAGTTTGGGTCTCTTGATTCTATTGTCATTGACTTCTTTGGCTTGGATATTTGATCCATTTTTTTTTTTACTCAATGTTCCTGAGACCACTTGGCCCATGGATCCCATCCACTTTTTTGTTTTGTTTTGTTTTCTCAATTTGTAGGAAGACATAATATGAGAACAAATTGATTCAAATTCTAAGGTTCTATGAAAAAGGTAGGAGCTCCTATCTAGAAAATATAAATGAAATTAAAGGAAGAAGAGGGGCCACAGCAATAATAGCACAGTGGTAAGGCATTTGCCTTGCAAGTGGTCAATCTAGTATAGATCTTGGTTCAATCCCCAGATTCCCATATGGTCTCCCAAGCCAGGACCGGTTTCTAAGGGTGTAGTCAGAAGTAATTCCTGAGCGTTACAGGGTGTGACCCAAAAACCAAAAAAAAGCGGGGGAGTGAAGGGGGGCAGTGCTTTTTTCTTAAAGAGTTTGGGAGCTCCATTTTCTTTCTTAAATACCTGAGGTCCTACTAACTGCTATCAATGATTATCCAGCTATGCAAGTGGGCTCTGAATTTCACGGATTTCTCTACCCACTGGCTTCCTTTCACATTCCTCCCGCATCATCTGGTTACCAACTGTACAGAATGCTTACTCTTTTGAACATGCTAAAACGGTATGTACATGCCCTCCTCTTAGCTCTCTCTAATCAATCACAATTCGTCCTGTTGCTCATGTCAGTCTGACTTTGATTATGCCTCCCCTATGGCTTACCTCTCTTTAATCCATGACTTTAGTTGCTTCTCTTGGGACTCCTGTGTTTTTGACTTCTGTAAAAGAAGCCACACCTTGCCTTCACTCACGGCATAGTATGTACATGCTTGTTCCACTCTTTTTCTAGTTTCCTGGAAGCTATCCAGTGGTCATGATTCCTTTAATCTAAAGGAAAGTTGAACTTTAGAATGAATTCAAGAGTAACATCATAAGAATCATAGATTTTCCCTGGAGGACAACGGAGACACCCGTATGAAGAAGTTATCTTTATTCCTTTCCTCTTACTTTGATAGAAAAATGTGGGAATATATGGTAAAATAAATTAATCTGTGTCCCAAGGTTCTATGAAAAAGGTGGGAGTCAGAGGGCCAGGGAGATAGCACAGTGGTAGGGCATTTGCCTTGCACTCAGCCGATCCTGGATGAACGGTGGTTCGAATTCTGGCATCCCATCTGGTCCCAGGAGACTGCCAGGAGCGATTTCTGAGCACAGAGCCAGGAATAACCCCTGAGCACCACCGGGTGTGACCCCTTAAAAAAGGTGGGAGTCAGAATTGAGGCTCTCAGAATAGCTGTGGGGTGTTGGGCCAGCAGTTACAGGATTTTTTGCTCTGTAAGACATACCTGACCATAAGATGCACATAGTTTTTAGACCAGGAAAGCAAGAAAAAAATATCCTAAAGCAAATGGTGCACTAAAATATTTGATGAACAATAATCATGTTAAGCAAACAACAGTCAATGTGACATTAAGAATTATTATGACTGTCATTAACAAATGGAGCTTAATTTTCAAGGACTCTTCCAGTTTTCTGGGAACCCCAAGAACTCCTCATCGCTAGACTCAGCATTCATTCCATAAGAAGCGCAGACATTTTCCCCCATCTTTTGTCGGGGGAGGGGAGTGTATCTTACGGTACGAAAAATACGATAATTCCTGTGAGTCATGGATTTCTGGTCAGAGCTAGAGTGTTTGGTGTGGGGTCAGTTTTGTATGAGCTGCCCTTTTGAGTATGAAGGGACAGAAGCAGTTATCCTCCGCTTTCCCCACACTTGTTCTGCTCAATGACTCTCTGGCCAGTGCCCCACATGCCAGATACAGCAGGCAGGGATTCTTGGTTTTGTGGAATTTTGAAACTGCATTGGATTTTAGGGTGGATATTCATAGCAGAGGTGCCCTACAAGAAGCAGGATAGTACCTGCACACTCTTCATAGAGGTAGAGAATTGGCTCATTTGCCGTTCCAGGGATGCTCTAAGACCTAAATGATCAGGTCTGCTTGTAGGGGCTTAGTGATGCTTTCTACTAAGAGCTGCATGCATTTAGGAAGTCATTTTTGGACACCTGCCATCTGTCATTAGAATGACTCGCTCTAGCATTCATTTGTGTGGTGACCTGTGTGTGACCTTACCAGGCCTTTTGATTTTTTCCGAAAATGAAAAAGTTTGGAACCTCACAGTCTCCACAGAACATGGGAATTCTTCTTAGCACTCTATCTAGAAAATTCTACATCTTGATTGATTTACGGAAGTCAGTGTGTCCACCCTCTGTTTATGCAACTGATATAACTACTACATGCGAGGCGTGAGTTGAGGGGGTTGAGCTTGAACTCACAGTCTCCCAGAAATTCAAATTGAGTGACAAAGAATGAAATAGAAAGAGAAGGTTCCAAGAAAACATTAAGGGGCAGCAGTGTGTCCCCTATGTGGAGTCAAACGGACCTGAATTTGAGACTCTGTGTCTTGCATTGGCCGAGTGCTCTGAATTGTGTCATTGGAAGTTTGTAAATTGGTCACTTGGTGGGTTTGGTAAAAGATTCCAAATAGCTTAAGCTGTGAAGTGTGTCTGATATGGGCCCAGAATCTTTCTGGGTTCCAAAAAAAAAAAAGATGGCAGCTCTTGTTGTACATATAACATTGAACATTGCACAATATAACAAAATGAATAAAAATCCAAGCTTGCTTTTTCCTCTTCCCCTTGGGCCCTCCTGCAGATGTCTTCCTTCTGGACTTGATCCTTCGTAATATACACAGTTCCCTCAAAACCTAGTTCTGAGGGGCCAGAGGGGTGTAGGTAGCACAGAGGTAGGGCATTTGCCTTGCACGCGGTTGACCAGGATGGACCCAGGTTTGATCCCTGGCAGGTCTCCCAAGCCTGCCAGGAGCAGAGCCTGGAGTAGCCCCTGAGCACCACTGGGTGTGGCCCAAGCACCAAAACAAAACAAAACAACCCCCCTAAACAAACAAACAGACAAAAAACCTGGTTCTGTGTGCCTGTCATAGCCTCTCTTTTTCTAGGACACATTTCAGAAGGAACCACTTACTCCTGTGCTGCTATTTCTCTTGTTTGGGGCACTGAAGGGAGAAACTCTCCAGTTTCCCTTATTCGGCTCCAGAGATTTGGATTCTACGATTCTGCATAGACCCTGGTGAGTTGTCAGAGACTTATTTCACCAACTGAAGCCTCTCAGGGGATCTTGCTTCTAAGTAAGATGGAACAAGTCTACATTCCTGGTCCGTCTTGTCCCATCCCAGTGCCATGTTTTTCTGTTTAAACCCCATTTCCCGCTGCATCCTGGGAAGCCAACTTGTGTCCCCTGGGCTCCTCAGTTCTGGGAGAGGAGCCATTTCTTGGAAAAGCTGAGTACTTCCTCCTGGAATGGCTTTTCACATCCTGAGATGTTAGAAATCGGACCCTGCTCTCACAGCTGAATGCCTACTCCTCGACTGTCTTGCTTGGAAAAGACAGTTTTAAAATTTTCCCTTCTGCCAGCTCCTGAGCAAAACCATCCTGGTACAGTTCTGGCCTCTGGGATATTTTCCTGCTTTGCACATTTCCTGGACACTACCGGGATTTGTTTTCCTCCGAAGACACATGTACCCTGCACTACCTCTCACCCCTCTGTTACCCTAAGCTCTCTGACCATTCATATGGGACAGTTTTGGGATCTCTTCCATGATTTTTGAAGTGTTCTTTCCTGTAATGAGGATCCACTTTATTTCTTACGGGATATGTTCCCCTCCATCAGAGTAAGCTCTGATTTCTTTGTAGGGGGTGATTATTTTTCTGCTTCTTTTATATTTAGCAACGTGACCCATATCCAGAGCTTATTGCTTAAGACTTAATTACATTCAGGCAGCAGAAATTCTTCTCTAGTCTCTTAACATGTCAGATATGTATTTGTTCTGAGTGCATGCTCGCTGAGAGAAGGAAAAAAATTGGCTGCGTATATGGATTTTAAATTTATGGAATTAAATTCATGAAACCACGGACTGTTAATGTTAAATGGCTAAATAAATATAAAATATTTTTATTTTTATTTCTAAATTAAAATAAATATATTCATGATAAATATAGTTATATTTATACATTTATAAATATATTAATATTATTATAAATATTTATTTTTATTTACATCTATTTATTTAAAATATACCTTACTTTTAAAATACTGCCCTTCAAAAACAAACAAATAAGAAAAAAGGCATTGCCTTTCCAGGCAATGAACTTTTGGAATAAAGAAACTTTCCCTCTTCAAGTCCACTGTTCTTGGACTAATATTTTTAGGGTTGAGAACCTTCCAGAAAAATGTGCTATTTATATAGCATCTTACACCCAGGTTTCTACCATAGATATAATAGAAGAATTGGGAATTGTATTTAGGTTGAGAGTATGAAATACAAAATTGCTAAGGAAGATCTGAAAAAGACGCAGTTATTCTTCTGGTTCTCTTTCTGTGCTATTTTGCGGGTGTTTCTTTTAACCCCCCCCCCAACTATCTTCTAATAGTGCAGCTAGAAATTGAACACAGATAGAGATACTTAGAGATTACACAGCTGACTCTGCTTTTAAGGTAATTGGTCGCTTATTAGGTTGTACATTCTTGCCTGTGAGGCTCTAATTTTTTGGTAGTGGAAAATTCCTGAATTAATGTGTTTATGGTGTGGAGTAAAAATAGTCTTAAAGACCCAAAGGAGGGACTGGAGTAGTCGGACAGTGGGTAGGGTTGCTTGCTTCGCACGTGGCCCAGCTGGCATCGCATATGGTTCCTTAAATTCTGCCAGGAATGATCCCTGAGTGTGTCCCAGAAGAAAAACAACAAAAATAAAAACAAATCAAAACAGACCTGAAGGAAAGGGAAATGATGTCTTGTGTGCTTCCGGAAGCAGAAAAGTCCAAAGTGGAGCATATCTTAATGTGAGATTCTGTTATTTGATATTGGATCTTAGTTTATAATTTCAGTGTACACAATCACAGAACACGGAGAGTGATTTCTTTATTTTTTTTCCTTGTTGATATAAATAATCTGTAGTTCTGTAGAATATAGATTCACTGAATTAAGTTTGCTGGAATCCAGAATCCAGAGTGGCAAGTCGACTCTCAGCTCCCTCAGCTGGCCATGTGTGTTGGTGGAGGAGGCCATGTGGAGACCATGTCGCCCGCTGCCAGGTTTCTGCATTTGATTCTGAGCTCTGCCCTGGACTCAGGGACTGGCTTATCCCCGGAGGGTTTGCAGTCGCTGTTGTCACACTGTGCCAGCACGGAGAATGAGGAATTTGCCGGGACTGGAACCCAGCCCAGACTAGTCAGCATCTGGGCCACTTTCAGCCTTGGCTACTCTGCTGCTGGGACATGGGGGACACCACGTACAGCTCTGTGGGGACACATTGCACCTGCCTTGGCTGCTTGTTTGCGTTTTCATAAGCTATCTACGTCTTAGTCTACTAGCCAGGGAGCTTTTGTGCTCCTGTCTGATACAGTCTCAACTTGTTGTTGTTTGTTTGGTTTTTGGCCAGACCAAGAGGCACGAGGGTTAGGCCTGGCTCTGTGCTCAGAAATCGCTCCTGGCAGGCTCAGGGGACCATGTGGGATGCCAGGGATCCAACCGGCTGTGCTATCTCTCTGGCCCAACATTCTCAACTTTTTAGATTCTTTTTTTGTTGCTGTTGTTGTTTGGTTGGTTTTTGGCCACACCCAGAAGCACTCAGTTTACTCCTGGCTCTGTGCTCAGAAATCGCTCCTGGCAGGCTCAAGGGACCATCTGGGATGCCGGGGATCCAACCGGCTGTGCTATCTCTCTGGACCAACATTCTCAATTTTTTAAACTGTTTTCTGTGGTACTTCAACTTAGTTCCTTCTTTTGCTGCCACTACTCCGTTCTTTGTTCCCTCACCCTCCTCTTCTTTCTTTCTCCTCCTTTGCTTCTTACTCCTTTGGTAAAACAAATCTGTGTGAGATTTGTGAAGCTTTATTTTCCTTAAACAGTAGCTCCCTCCCCTTTGGCCGTCCCCCACCCCTAGCACCCACCATTCTATTTTTGTCAGCTGTTTGACTATTTGAAGGACCTCACAGAAGTGGGATCACATCATATTTTAGTTCCTGGCTTATTTCACTGAACAGAATGTCCTCTAGGTCCATCCAAGTACGGGCATGAGTTGTGATGCCCTTCTTTGTAATTTGTTTTTAATTTTTAATTGTTTTATTATTGACTAGTTTATTAGACAGTGATTCCTCCATAGCATTATTAATTTAGTAGAAACCATGCTTAGAACAGACAGCGGACTGGAGGGATGTTTCTTCCTTTGTGCCTAATGCAGATGCGTGCACAGTTTCTCTTTGAGTGAAATATTGACGTTCTTTATTTCTTCATTGTACTATTCTCTGGAAAATTGTTTTTAACTTTTTTTTAAAAAAAATTGGAATCATGGTGTTACACAGTTGGTCATGATTAAGTTTCAGTCACACAGTGTTCCAACACCCAACCCTTCACGAGGACACATTTCCTGCTACCAGTTCCCCCCGCCCCCACCCTACGCCTATCCCGCCCTTATGGCAAGCATTTATTTTTTCTCTCTTGCTCTTTCCATTTTAGACACTGTGGTTTGCAATGTTGTCACAAAAGAGTTTCATTCATATCCTTTCAGCATCCTCATCATGTCCAGAGGAATTATGTCCAGCTGTTATTGTCTTTGTGTCCTAACTATATTCACGCTCTTCCTTCTGGCAGACTTCTTACTATGGGTCAGTAATCTTGCCTCTTATTTCTATCATCTTTGGGTATTATTATCATACTCTGATTTTCTTATTTTAGCCCACAACTGAATGTGATCATTCTGTCTGTCCATCTCCTTCTGACTCATTTCACTCACCATGATACTCTCCGGGTCCATCCACATATAAGAACATTTCATTACTTTCATATTTTTTATTAATGACTGTGTAGTATTCTCTTATGTAGATGTATCATGGCTTCTTTATGCACTCATCTGTTCCCAGGCACTTGGGTTATTAGCAAATTCTGACTCTTGTACATAGTTCTGTAATGAGCAGATGTCATTTCTGCATTGTTTCTATTATATTCCCAGGAATGGTATTGCTGGATCAATAGGAGCTCATTTACTAAGTTTTGAGGAATGCCCATATTGATTTCCAAAGAGACTGCCCCAGTTAACATCCCCACCAGTAGTGAATGACAGTTCCTTTCTCCCCGTGTCTGTCCCAGCACTAATAGCTCTTGTTCTTTTTGATGTGTGCCAGTCTCTGTGGTATGTTTTGACACGGCATTATCTTTCTGATTTTCATCTTCCTCATAATTAGTGATTGGAGCATTTTTTTCATGTCCTATACAAAGAAAACTACAAAACTCTACTTCAAGAAATAAGATAAATAAAAAACCAAATAAGATGACAAAGGAAATGGAAACACATCCCCTCCTCTTGGACGAGGAGGATTAACATAAAATGGTAACCTTCCCCAAAGCATAGTGCAAATTCAGTACAACCTCTATATGGCTATGCATATAGGGATCTATCTATAAATAGATCACACACTCCTGAAATCCATATGGAACAATAATTTCCCATCAAATATTTTCAGCAGTCCTTAGGGGGGAAAAAAGATGAGCTATATCACTTTCCCTCACTTTAAACTGTACTGCAAAGTGTTAATACTGAAAACAACATATTAGAATAAAGACAGACTCTTTAATTAGTGGATTAGAATTTAATATCCTGAGACTTTTAGAAAATCTCTTATCTTTTAAATTGGGGCTACTGCCTTTTTCATAGAACTTTGGGACACAGATTACTTTATTTTATCACATTCCCATATTTTTCCATAAAACTAAGAAGAAAGAATTAAAGAAAGGCTGGTGGCTAGGGATCAAATGGTCTCAGATGCATTGGTGGGGAAATAAAGAAGGATAGATCTAAATATCCAAGCCAAAGTCAATGATAATAGTATCAAAGGACCTAAACTTTAACAATCTAAATGCAAATGGACCTATTATCCTGGCAGGCCAGGGGCCAAGGGATTGTAGTATAGGAAACACTCTGGTGCAATGGTGGAGGGAGGTTGATGGTGGTGGGAAGGGCCTTGACTTATTGTTTATCTGAAATTCACCTATGAAGTATTCTGTTGATCACAATTAATTCAATAAAAGAAAATGAAAGAAAAAATAATTTAATATCCTGAAATAGACTCTCAGGTATATAATCTGTTGATCTTTGATAAAGCAGCAAAAAATAGAAAGTGAAGCAAGGAAAGCCTCTTCCACAAATGATGCTGAGATAACTGGTCAGCTGCAAGCAAAAACAATGACCTCCAATCTCTTTCTAATGCCATGCACAAAAGCAAACTGAAAATGGATTAAACGCCTTGATATCAGACCTGAATCCAGAAGATACAGAGAGGGAAATGTGGGCAGAACCCTTCATGACTCACAGGTCAAATACCAGCCCTTGGTGAGGTCATCACTCTCCCTTGTGGCACAACAAACTGCTTCTTCTTCTTTTTTTTTTTTTTTTTTTTTGGTTTTTGGGCCACACCCGGTGATGCTCAGGGGTTACTCCTGGCTCCATGCTCAGAAGTCGCTCCTGGCAGGCAGGCACAGGGGATCATATGGGGAACCGGGGGATCGAACCGCAGTCCGTCCTAGATTAGCGCAGACACCTTACCTCCAGTGCCACCGCCCGGCAAACTGCTTCTTCTTTAGATTTTATTTGCCTAATTGGGATTTTAACTTTGTACCTCTTAGATTTCTTGTGGTTCTTTAAACTTCTATTAAGACCCCGTGATTTGCAAAGTTGTTCATAATAGAATTGTTTCAGACATTCACCATTCCAACACCAGGCCCATCACTAGTTTCTCCCCCAAATTCCCTCTCACCCCCACAGCCTGCTCCCTTGATGGGCATATACCATATTTTTCGCTCTATAAGACGAACCTGACCATTAGACGCACAAAGTTTTGGACGAGGAAAACAAGAAAAAATATTCTAAAGCAAATGATGTACTAAAATATTTAATAAGCTATCACAGAATATTTCAACCATGTTAAATAAACACAGTTGACCTCACATTAAGAATCATTATGACTGTCATGAACAAATGGAGAGAGTTTAAGTTTTGAGGACTCTTCTAGTTTTCTGGGAACCCTAGGAACTCCTCATCGATAGAGTCTTCATTCGCTCCAGAAGATGTACAGACATTCTTTTGGAGGAAGAAAAGTGTGTCTTATGGTATGAAAAATATGTTAACATATTTAATATTACTTAATCCAACAAGTCTTAAAGGAATGGCGAATGAAAATATTAGACTATACACCTATAGTCTAAGGAGTCACAAGAAGTCAGCTTGTGATGGATAATTTTTAAGTGGTTTAACCAATATAAACATACATCAATTCATTATTAAAAATTGATAATAATCCCTCAGCAAGCTAGTAGTAACCGTAGCTTTCTCTTAATATAGTTCATGGCAGCTGTATATACTCTGCCATGTCTTGCAAAGTTTTTCCTGTCCTATGAGAAGCTCTTTCAATAACAATGCTTGTAAAACTCTTTTCAAGACTGAATTCCCTAAGCTGTTTTCTCTTTATGAAGCTCTGTATCATTCCTTCAACTCTGAACATTTCTAGCTGGATAGAAATGGATAGCTGGTTCATTTTATTGGCTTTTTGAGTTCTAGTTTTCTGGCTCATAGAGTTTCATTTGATAGATCTGCTGCACATTTTATAGATTTTCCTCCTCTGTATATAACTTCCTTTTTTTTTTGGTTGTTTTGTCTTTATCTTGAATTTTCACATTTTGAGTACAATGTGTCTTCGAACTTTTTTCTCTTGAACCCTTTAGATCTCTTAATAATATCTTTATTTAAGCACCATGATTACAAACATGTTTGTAGTTGGGTTTCACTTATAAAAAGAACACCCCTCTTTACCAGTGAAGCATTTCCATCGTCAATGCCCCCATATCCCTCTTCCCTCACCCCCTGCCTGTATTCAAGACAGAATTTTTTTATTTTCATTTATATTTATATTTTTACTTATATATTTATTTAAGCAACCTTTAGATCTCTTAGATCTTGGTGCCTGTCTGGAAAAGTCTTATGATTTCTTTAACTCTTGTTTCTTCATCACATTTGCTTTCCTGTTCTTCAGGGTTCTGATGATTCTCATAGTGGTATACTTTCTTTTATTTTTAGACTATTTTCTACCTTTAGCTATTTCCTCCTCCTCTCATCTTGGAGCTTTTTTTTTTTTTTTTGGTTTTTGGGCCATACCCTGTGTCGCTCAGGGGTTACTTCTGGCTATGCTCTCAGAAATTGCTCCTAACTTGGGGGACCATATGAGTCCGTTCTAGATCAGCCACGTGCAAAGCAAATGCCCTACTGCTGCGCCACTGCTCCGACCCCTTATCATGGAGCTTTGTGATTTTTGCTCAGCTTCTATCATTCTGTTATTCAGAGTGTTATTCTGTTATTCAGAGTGTCTATTGATTTTTGAATCTTCATTTCTCCTACTTCTGATTGTAGTAGGCATTTCATTTTATCCCTTATACCAGGGGCTGAAGCAATGGCACAAGTAGTAAGGTCTTGCCTGCACTAGCCTAGGACAGACCGTGGTTCGATCCCCCAGCGTCCGATAAGGTCCCCCAAGCCAGGAGCAATTTCTGAGTGCATAGTCAGGAATAACTCCCGAGTGTCACCGGTGTGCTCTAAAAAAATACAAAACAAAACAACAACAACAAAAAAAACCCCTCATTTTTAACATGTGCTTTGCTGACTTCCTGTGCTACCGTTTCTTTGAATTTGTCGAGAATCCTCATCATGGTGTCACTAAAAATTTTGTCCGATGATTGGTTTTGCCTTCACTGATACTGTTTTTTGCTCTTGAGCTTCTTGAACTTCTATGTAAAATTTTCCCTTTGATTTTCTAGTATTCTTGCTATGCTTGGGATGAATATTTTTACTTAGGTTCCTCTTTCCCCAGGAAAATGCTGAGGGGTTAGGTTGGGGGCACTCTCTTTCTTTTCTGCTTATCTCCACCAAATTACAGGAAACAACAACAACAACAACAACTGGGCAGAGTATAATTGTTGAGTAGATCTCTCACTGCAGGAACTGTGACATGAACCAATTTTCATGGTTCAGGTCGGGTTTGGAGTCTGCTGGGATCCAGCCGGAAGGGAGCGGCTCTGCCTCCCATTCTTGACTGGGTCCAGTGAAGTCAGGCAGAGGGAAGCATAGCCTGGGATGGTGTAGCACAAAACCTTCTGGCCTGGACCTCTTAAATTTTGGGGGATAATTTTATTATTTAGGCATAACAATTACAAACATGCTTGTAATTGGGTTTCAGCTATACACCCCCCTTCACCAGTACAACTTTCTTACCACCACTGTTGCTCCATTTCCCACCTCTCACCACCCCCTGCTTCTCTTCAAGGCAGGCATTGTATTTCTACCTCAATGGTTGTCATAGTGGCTGTTAGTGTAGTTATTTCTCTATCTGCACTTACCACTCTTTATGATAAGCTTGTTATCCTGGTCTGGTCCTTCTAGCCTTCATCTCTATTGTCTCCGGGTGTAATTATTATACTGTCTTTTATATGTCTTAAATCCCACAGATGAGTGAAACTATTCTGTACCTATCTCTCTTCCTATCACTTATTTCACTCAAAATAATGGTCTGCAAATCTATTCATGTATAAGCAAATTCCATGTCTTCATTTCTTCTATCAGCTGCATAGTATTCCATTGTATTGATGTACCACAGTTTCTTTAGCCACTTATCTGTTGTTGGGCATCTGGGTTGTTTCCAGATTCTGGCTATTGTAAATAGTGCTGCTATGACTATACGAGTGTAGAGGAAATTATTGTATTGTTTTCTTTTCTTTTTGTGTGTGTGTGTGTGTGTTCCTAGAGTATACCCTAGGAGTGGTATTACTGGATCATATAGGAGCTCATTGTTCAGTTTTTTAAGGAATATTCATATTGTTTTCCAAAAAAGCTGGACTAGATGGCATTTCCCCTAGCAGTAAATGACAGTTCCTTTCTCTCCACATCCAGGAGTACCTCTTAATTTCTAAGAAGATGCTGAATCCTTTAACCTTGGTGGTATTGCATGTAGAACTTTTCCTCTTTGACCTGACTACCATAAGAGTTTGTAGATTATTCATGATCATTTCTGACTTTTAACTTTCTTTAAACATAGGGCTACACTTCTTTTTATCATTTATACAGGAGATGCAAAATAATTTAATGGGAAGTTTCATCTATGTACTTGTGTAAAGAGAATGTTCTGGAAACAGGACCCTACATAATAACTGTCCATTGTTTATTTGGACATTTTGAAAGAACTTTATAATACTTGCACCTATAGTACTGTCTTTATGGTTAGCTCTGTGTGCACATGGAGAAAGGGAAATGATTATTTATCAACTTTAGTATTTTCTGATTTCTGAGTTTTGAATTGTAGGGGTTCTTACCTTCCTTGAGGGGACAGGGTTTTAGTAATCTTCTGGAAAGTACTGACTTTCTCTCTATCTGTTGTTAGACCCTCAGAGATCAGCCAAAGAGTGAAGGGATTTAGAGAATCCCAGATTCATCAACATCTTAGGAGTTTTGTGGGCACAGAGGAAGGCTGACTATAGACATTTTGTCCAAAGTCAAGCCTGATTCTCTACAGAATAAGTAGTCTCGGGTAAAGAGTATGGGATTTTTAAAGATAGTGGCATGTCTTCTTCATCTTTCTATCCCTGACTCTGCATACATACTAGTCTGGAAAAGTACCATTTCAAGTACTCTGTGTAGCTAACCACAGATAAAGACTTGATTCTAAGTCTCTTGGTTGTTCTGAATATGAGAAAAAGCTACAGGAATTTAAGACATACACATAGTTTTTAGATGCTCTCCTCCCCTACACTCAGGCTTCAGTCCAGGCAGCATTTGTTCCATAAGATGCACTTTGGGGAGGGTGTGTGTGCATCTTTTGGTATGAAAAATACGATATTTACTCAAACTATAGAATTAGGGAACTTTGAGGAAAGCAAGTTACAGATTTGTTGAGAGCAAAGCCATAGAGAACTTTATAATTTGTATGACCTACAGGTAGGACCCTTCTTGTCTTCTTCTGATTTTCTATGTATGGAGTTCTAAAATGCAGGGGAAAATAAATGCTAGTCCTCTCATGGAACTAGATGCATGGCAAAATATGAATGTAGTCTTTCAGAGAATATTTGCTTTTGTATTTCAATTGGGGTCGAATAGGTGTACCAAGACAAATAATTAATATGCCATCAGTAAAGGTAAGACAGGGAACAAACTGAACTTTCTGACAAATTGAGAAGTTTATTTTGATTTTAGCTCTAAGTGTAGTATATGAGTGTGTGTTTGTGTGTGTGTGTGTGTGTGTCTCCATCCACTTTCATGTCACCACTTAATTAACCCTAAAGATGCTTCGAATGATGATTCTGCCCTTGTAGCCAGAGAATGCAGGGTCTGGAGCTGTGGGGTATCTCCTTGTGCTCAGATGCCTCGGGAACTATACACAAAGTATACACAAAGTGTGAGTGTTTGTGCGACTCCTCTAATATATGTAATCATAGTGGGGAACGAGTTTGGCCCAATTCTTTATTTTTTAAAATAATATCTTTATTTAAGCACCATGATTACAAACATGTTTGTAGTTGGGTTTTAGTCATAAAAAAAGAATACAAAGCCACATAACTTGAACTATCTAGTCCCACCTCCCAACTAGAGTAGGAAATAAAGGAGGTACCAAGACCAAACAGGTGTAGGACCACTAAGTAGTAAGCTAGGCTCAGAGGGGACCAATTATTCTAGCAGCCCCAGGATTGAGGGAGGAGACTATGGGAGGTAGGACGGTAATGGGAATTCCCCTGATTTTATGTTAATATGTGCCTAAAATACTATTGTCAATGATATGCAGGCCACTATGATTAAGATAAAAATTATATTAAAAATAAAAATAAATAAAAAGTCATAGAAAAAGAATACACATCCCCCCCCTTCATCAGTGCAACATCCCCACCACCAATGGCCCAATTCTTTAATAGGTTGTTTTGTGTGTGTGTATTTGTGTTTGTTTTGGTTTTTGGGTCACACCTAGTGGCTCTCAGGGGTTACTCCTAGTTTTGTGCTCAGAAAATATTCCTGGCAGACTCTGGGGGTCAAATGGGATGCCAGGTCAGCCACATGTAAGGCAAACATCCTACCCACTGTGCTGTTTTCTCCAGCCCAGTTCTTAATAGATTATTAATCAGTTTGTTACACATTTTCTCAGTTAAATGACATCAAAAGTGACAGTTTCTATTATCTGAGAATTGGACGAAACAGGGAAAATGCCATGTTCCACAGTAGATGTATGTGTTTATATACCTATGCTAAATTACTAATGGTGAAGTGTTTTACTTTCTTGTCCCAAACTGCTGGCCTATACTCAATAAATTAAAGTGTTGAGTTTTTGTTATTTTGTTTTGTTTTTGTTTTTGTTTTGGGGCTACACCCGGTGGTGTTCAGGATTACTTCTGGCTCTGTACTTAGGGATTACTATTGGCAGGACTCAGGGATAATACAGGATATCATGGATTACACCAAGATAGACTGTGTGGAAGTCAAGCCTGCTACTTGCGTCAGCTCCGTTGATTAGTTTTTTTTTTATGACTTTAATTATAATTTGCATTTGGAGTTCTAGATAGATGACTTGTTCTTAATGCTTAAATATCATGGATAGAATAGAAAGGAATATTGCCATCTAATAAATACTTTTTGCTTTTTTATATCCAAACATCTACATACCAAAAATTAAATTCCTGTAACTGGAATGCATAAGAATGGAAAATCGTTTGGTATGCAATATGGTATTTATTAAATGTTGATTTATATTTGCACAACATTAAATCGTTTAAAGTTCAACTAAAAAGCTTACAATGAAACACAGTTTACGATTAAATATTTGTGGCTACACTTTTTAGTTCTTGCCAAACACAAATGTTTAAGACCTTTGACATTGCACATCGATTTGCGACATTTTAGGTATGTTATTATTAGAACAACTTTCTTTTTCTCTGATCGGAAATTTCAGTACATCCCAGAAGTATGAAAACTTAGAGCTTTTCCCCCCATCAATCTTCTCAACATGAACTGGGTATCCTACATCTCAACTCAGTCCTGACAGGATCAATTCAATCTCTCTTTTGGCAACCTACACATCTCAGGGACAACTTAAATAAATTACTGTTTTGTCCAAAACTTTTGAGTGGTGTTGGCAAAAAGACGGCTTGAATGTTGGGAAGTGCGAGTTTCAAAAAGGGAAAGAAGAATTCACTTTGATTTTATGGTCTAGTACATGATAGTCTGCTTGCAGTTAGCAGTTTCCCAGGGAAAATTCATGTACAACTCTGAAAGGAGCAATGAGTTAAGTATCACAGTCACAAGGTATACAGTGAACACACAGAGTCGTATATGGAATGTATGGAAAATGGCAGAGAATTGTCATCCTCTTCTCCCCCCCCAACCCACTATTGCCATGGAAAAGAACTAAATGGTGGATGCATCCTCAATGGTCCAATCCTGTTCAGCCAGGAGAATAGGGTATGATGTTAATTGTTCTCAGTAAGGGGTTTATTGTCACAGTATTCAGACAATAAGCCTAGTATCAGTGTATTTTTGTTTTGTTTTGTTTGGCTTTTGGGGAGTCTAATTCACTTTTGACAAGAAGGAAAGGGATGCGAAGTTTTGATTTTTTTTTTTTATAAAACTGTTGTCTTTATATTTCTTATAAAGGACATAGCTCAGAAACAGCCACATGGAAATGACACAGAGTGGAGGGGTGGGGGCAGAGGCTTTCTTTTTCTTTCCAGGTATGCTCCTCTTCTATCACATTTCTGTGTTCACTATCTGGAAGCCCTGTAACATAGTCATGCATGATGAAACCATTGAACAGGAATGCAATTCCAATCTTTCCCTTTTTTTACCTGTATGGGGCTGAAATTTCTGGCCCTTTAAGCACATGGTTGGTCTCTGGCACCCAGTTCACCTTCTATGGCTATATGGGTGCTCTCCAAAAAGCACCTTAAACACTGGAACTCTGATGTTGGTGAAAGGGGCTTGTTAGGAATAACAACAACAATAACAACAACAACCCCACAAACCTCTTTTTCACTTTACAATAACCCTGGAGTTATTTATGAACAACAACTATACTAAAAGGTGCTCTCATTATGCTGATAGCTTAGGAAAGTAAAAAATGGTGGTATAGGAACTGTGTGCCCAAGATGAAGACCAAAATGTTTCTTAGACCCGAGCGAGAGCACAGCAGCATAGTATTTGCCTTGCATGCAGCCGACCCAGGACGGAGCTGGGTTCGGTTTCTGGCATCCTATAGGGTCCCTCAAGTCTGCCAGGAGCAATTTCTGAGTGCTGAGCCAACTTGAGTGTGGCCCAAACAAACAAAGTAATATAAAGTACATTATAAAAAAAATGTTTCTTCAAGCCTGTCTAGAGTACAGTGGGGCTAAGGAGGGGAGGAAGTATATTTGGGACATTGGTGATGGGAATGTTGCACTAGTGATGGGGGTTGTCATCTTATATGACTAAAACCCAACCACAATCATGTTTGTAACCAAGGTGTTTAAATAAAAAATATTAAAAAAAAAGGTTTCTTCTAACATCACCTGTACAAGTACTATTTACTTTTTTTTATCAGGAATAAAATCTATGTTTAATTGATCTTCCTAGGATTTAGTCTCTTCTTCACTGTCATCTGTACTTTAAAATGTGGCTTTTGGGGCCAGAATGATAATACAGCATTAGAGCATTTGCCTTGCACGTGGCCAACCCAGTATGGACCCAGGTTCGATCCCAGCATTCCATATGATTCCCTGAGCCTGCCACGAGTAACCTCTGAGTGCTGCTGTGTGGCCCAGAGAACCGAACCGAACCAAACCAAACCAAACCAAACCAAATAAAGTAAAATAAAATAAAATAAAATGTAGATTTTATATCAAAAAGGGGAGGAAATGGAAAACATTGCCTCCTTTTGGATTTGTAAAGAAAGGACAGTAATGTCCACCTATCTTGAGCACCTACTGCAAGTAGCATTTCTCTGAGGTGCCAGTAGAATTTGACGAAGATGATGCAATTTGAGCTGGGACATTTAATCCAAGGGGACACTAGGTGGTGCCACTGACCTGCACAAGACAGTGTCAAAAGGGTGTCCAGCGGTCCCTGTTGATTTTCCCTTTCTTGACCTGGAGGAAACTGTCGTATTTCTAAGGAGCCGCTTTCAGTCCTGGTTAACGTGGCATTTGCCCAGATTAATTTATGAACCAAACAGGAATGCGTTGGGCTGCATTTCTATCTATTTTAGATTTTAGAACTAAAGTCGCCCGTGTGTGTGTGTGTGTGTGTGTGTGTGTGTGTGTGTGAGACAGCGAGACTGGATCCACTTGTGAGTTTGAGATCAGCTGAGCTCTTCTGAAACGGGACAAAAAGTCAGTGCCCAGTCTCGAATGCGGTTATTTTAGGAAGGAAAATCGCTATTAATAAGATGATTTACAACTGTGTTGTCTGACTTCTATTTATTCAGTAACTGAATCCCCATCAGTCTGCGTGAAGTGAAATTTGATGCTTAAAATAAGTGGCCCTTGACTTCCCGTATTTCTTTTTGAAGGCAAATAGTTTAGCATCAAGTAGCCTGGAATAGGAACTGAATTTTAATGTTTGTGGCCTGAAACATCAGCTTTGTTGATGCCCTGCTGCCACCTGTAAGACCCCGAGAAAGCTTCTCACCATTGCATAAATTGATCACCGGGAATATAACAAGCACCACATCTATGAGAAAGTCCCACAGAATGGGAACCGTGTGGAATATTTGCAAGAACTTAGAGTCATTTCAGAAATAGCTTAGTGAAGAATTACCATATTTTCATACCAATAAGGCCCATTTTTTCTCCCCCCAAAAGATGGGGAAAATGTCTGTGCGTTTTATGTAGAGAATGCGATGAGGAGGTTTTGGAGTTCTCAGAAAACTTAGAAAAGTCCTCGAAACTTAAACTCTCTCAGTTTGTTCATGACGGTCATTCATGATTCTTAATGTCACTGTCAGGCTTGAGATACCATATGGGAAGCCAGGAATTGAACCTAGGTCCGTCCCAGGTCATCTGCATGCTGTTCACTTAGCATGGTTGAAATATTATTCTCTTATAGTTTATTATATATTTTAGAACACCATTTGCTTAGAATTTTTTTCTTGATTTCCTCATCTAAAAAATACATGTGTCTTATGGTCAGGTGCATCTTATAGAGTGAAAAATACGGTATTTAAAAGGTTGGATATAGGGCCAGAGTGATTGTACAGATTTATGGTGCTTGCCTTGTTTATAGATTGCCTTGATTTGAGTTCTATTCCCATAGTCCCCAGATCCAGGAGCAGCCCCTGAGCACAACTGACTGGTTGGTATCCCCTCACCTCATATTCGTTTTAGAATGTGGGGGTGGTAAGAGAGAAGGAAGAGCAAGGTTTCTACAAAGATTATGAACTCATTCCTTGCATGCACACTTGTGAGAGCAAACCGGTAGCTACAAAATACTTTTTCAAGTTCAAATTTTGCTTCTTAGTATTGTAGACACATTTAGTGATTCCTTTTTTTTTTAAGCAAACTAATTGGTCCCGTTTTATATGGTTTTGTGAGGCAGAAATGAAATGGAACCAATACCCCTTTCTTGGTCTCCTATTTGCCGTATCACTGCTAGAGAACAGATGATCGCTTTCCCTTCACAGACCCACAGTGTGGGATCACTGCTCTTCTTACTCTTGAGAGTTGTAGAAATCAGAGTCAAAGATCTGGAACCCTTGCCCGAGGCCCAGAGCCAACAGGAGGAGGGTGAGTTGATGGCAGCCAGTTCTCCTGTGTCCTGCTTCTAGTTCCATCTGCAGAAGCGTGTGGCTTGGGTACAGTGAGGGCCAGGCTGTCTTGGGCCCTGAATCTGGTGTTTGTCAAATAACATTAGCTCTCAGTTGGAGACATCCCGATGAGAAATGAGAGTACAAATTATGTGAAATGCAAAGCACTGCATTAATGTCAATCTTGCCCATTTGTGCCAGGTTGGTAAAAGGGCATGAAACAGAAAAAATGGAATTTGTCTTATCACCACATACTGATACCAATAATAGTACGGATAGAATCTAAGCCAAAATGACTTAATTGTGGAACCGTGATTTATTTACAGTACTGTTTATGATAATTCTGCACATACATCTCCACCACTACGCCTATCACCCACCTATTGCCCTCTTGTTCTTTTTGATGTCTAGTCATTTGTTATCCCTTTACAACGAGTCTTTATTTCCACACGACAGAGATCATTCTGTATCTGGCCCTCTCCTAATTGGTTTGAATTTTGGTACTAATGAATTGTCTCCAATTGACAGCAAATGCATGACACCCTCTTTTCTTACAACTGGATAGTATACTGCACCTCTTCATTCATTCATCCATAGGCAGGCATTTGGGTTGTTTCTGTGTTTCATCTATCGGACTGACACTGCAGTGAACATCAATCCTAGCACATTTGATATTTATTATTTATTGTAGGGTATAGAAAGGCTTCACAGAGTTCTCCCACATGGGTATAGTGAGGCCTGAGAGGAAGCTGATCTGTGATTTGCTACTCGGACCCAGTCCCAGGACCCAATTTATGATTTAATTTTCTTTCCTCTCTCCCTTTCACACCTCTTAGTGCTGTGTTTGAGTTACATCATGAATTGTTTATTGGTTAGGATTCTTCAGAGAAATAAGAGATAGACAGAGAACTAGAGATCTTCTTCCTGGAAAGAATATCAGTTTTTTTTCCACTGATTGGATGAGGGCCACCTCTGATAATGGAGAGAGATCTGCTTTATTCAAACTGAAGTGTGTTTCATGATTTAAAAAAAAACACATTTTGAGAGCCAGAGCGATAGCACAGTGGTAGGGTGTTTGCCTTGCTGTAGATCACCTGGTACAGATCCAGGCTCAATCCCCAGCATCCCATATGGTCCCTTGAGCCTGGCAAGAGCAATTTCTGAGCAGAGCCAAAAGTAACCCCTGAGTACCAAAACAAACAACAACAACAAAACATCTTTTGGAACTATCTCAAAGAGTTGGCTTCATTGTGATGCAAGACCTCAACCAACTAGCAAATAAAATTGTTAATTGGTTTTCATGCACTTTTTTTGTCACTTCTGTTTTTCTCTCTCTATATATATATTTATTGCCCAAAGCATCCTGGTCTATGGATAGACAATTTATCTGCCCTATATTGTCATCTATCCTTTGAAGAACAAGAAGCTTTCTGGTTTCCTTGTTTTCAGGCCAGTATAGGGCAGGGAGGGGCTTGTTGTGGATTACAGATAAATTGTCTATCCATAGCCCAGGATACTTTGGACAATCCTGGCCACCTCATAGAGGCTTTAGTGGGCCAAGACTGCTGTTAGCATTGGGTTCTGTTCTGATCTCTATTTTATTTTGGTTTTTGCTTTTAGGCCACACTTCATGTTCATGGGCTACTCACATCTATGCTCAGTGCTCACTTGCTTGGTATGAGGGGTTGGTAAGAGAGGCCCTACCAGTGCCAAGGCTCGAACCTGAGCCTCCAATATGTGAAACCTGCATTGAAGGCACTCAGCCCATTCAGCTATGTTTATAACCTCTATTTTGTTTTTGCTTCGCCCATTTTTCAGGGAGTTTAGGATTGGACAAGGGGCTCAGTGTTGACCCCTGACCTGGGTGAAGTAGCACACATAGGGGTCTTGGGCTATGTAGCTGCAACTACAGGTCACACTCACTCTGATAGGCACAGGGAACTGAGCAGAGGCTCTGAGGCGTATCTCTTCTGTGGACAGTTATGTAGCTGGACTTGAATTGCCTCAAATGTCAGCAAATATTCATGAAGACTGCATCTATGTCTGCCAATATTGATACTGCTCTGCATTGTGCTTTTCTGCCCTTGTTTAAGTTAAAAAGTGAGTTTGCATGATGGAGCAGAGCCATGATGCAGCAATAGACCATTTGCCTTGCACACAGCTGACCGAGGACTGACCTCGGTTCAATCCCCTGTGTCCCATATGATCCCCCAAGCCAGGAGCAGTTTCTGAGCACAGAGCCAGGAGTAACCCCTGAGTACCAGTGGGTGTTGCCCCCAAACAAACAAACAAACAAAAAAGTGAGTTTGCATTATAGATAAAACACAAGTCATTGAGATGCCATTAAATGGCACTTACATTGGATTGTGACCCTTGCTGCTACTCAGATGTCTTTCTTATATCTTTTTGTTTTTGTTTTGGCTCCTGCCTTTGAATGTCCAGAAGATGACGTGGATCTGGAGGCCCTGGTGAACGACATGAACGCGTCGTTGGAAAGCTTGTACGCCTCCTGTAGCATGCAGTCGGAGACGGTGCCCCTCCTGCAGAGCAGCCCACAAGCCCGCAGCCAGCAGCCGGCAGGACCCAGGCCCTTCCACCCACTGGCATCGCCACGACAGAAGCTGCAGCGCTCCCAGCCTGTGCACATCCTTGCTGTCAGGTGTGGCCCAGAGGCTTCCTGGGGGGAAAGGATCTGCGGCAGGAACGAGGCTTCAGTGGTCGCCACTTGCAACTGGGGCCTTGCCTTTCTCTGCCTGCAGGCAGTGGAGGGTTGATTATGGTACCTGTTTTGGTTCCAATAATGTTGAGGGAGGACCTTCTTGATACCAGAATGTGCCAAACACAGGACTTTCTTAAAAGAGGCAGTTGTGAAATTGTGAAAACAGCTTCAGGGTGGCAGCAAGTTAAAACAAACACCCAAACTCCTTTGGGTTGGTTGGGTTGTTGATCATGGGCTGGGGTATACTGACACTCGATCAAGCTACGTCAGAATTCACAGATACAGAACACATACAGAATTCTTTTCTGTAAGCCAGTGGCTCATGCGTCAACTGGGCACTTTGCCGTGGGAAGAGCTATTGAGCTATTGTGGGAAGGCTTGGGGTTTTATTTTTTGTTTGTGATCTTGGAAGTCAAACCCAGGTTTCTTTCATGCAAGGTATGTGCTTTGCTGCTGAGTCAGACCCCTGGCCTAAGTGGGAATTTTTTCATCATTATACATTTAGTATATGCCTAACTTGTACAGCCTAATGGACCTCTTCTGCATCCCAGAATATGGCCCCCATGACCTCAAAGCACCTCTTGGGTCCCCTGGTGGTTCTTGAACACTGTATGGAATGGTTCTGAGCCTTCTAAGCACCACCAAGATAAAAAAATTAACTTTCTGGCATGGTATCAACCTGAATTTTTGGAGGTATAATCCTTTTCACATGTAGTTGTAGTTTTACTCTTTAGGGATGGGATCTCATTTCTTGGAAAACCCTAGGGTGTAGACAGAAAATTGGCAGTAAATCCCTGCATCACCCACACTAAAAAGAAAACAAGGCATCTTGCCTTGTTTAGGCTTTGACATTGGATTTTATTTATTTATTTTTGCATCTGATTCATCAGCCTATAATTTTTTTATTCTATCACAGGTGAGTGGAGAAGGTTGACAGCTCTACTGAGGTGTCTATGAGGGCACAAGAGTGCAGGGTTACACATGGCTTTTAGTACTCTGAGCAGCGACAAAGGGATATTTTTGAAATAACATAAACACAGGGAGATGTACTCCAAGTAGGATCATTACAAGGAGGATCATTTATTTTCAGTAACTCATTGTCAAGAATCTTTGTGTATAAATTAGCATGCATTCAGAATTCATGTGAGACTCTCATGGTGGATACTCTTATTAGTTCTGTGCATTGGAATAAGTATTTATTTCAGAGTCATTGAAAAATTGTAGTTCTGGAACCTGAATCATCGTAGAGTAGCTATGTGTTTGTTTACCTCGCACGCTCCCAACCCAATTTTAATTCCTGACACTCCGTATGGTCCTCCAAGGCTGCCAAGAGTGACTTCTGAAGTCAGAACCAGAACTGAGTATGCTTGGATAAGGGAGAGAAGGAGAGAGGGAGAAGAAATAAGGAAGGGAGGGAAGGTGAGGAGAAAAAAAGAGAGGGAGGGAGGGAGGGAAGAGGAAGGAAGGAGGGAAGGACAGAGGGAAGGAAGGAGGTTGGGAAGGAGGAGGGGAGGGAGGGATGAAGAAAACTTGTATCGTACTATTTCACAACCCTCAAAAATTTTATTGCTTGAATAGAACCCATAAACTCCAGAAAATGACAAGTACATGTTTTATGCTGAAAATCATTTTATGATATGTAGCAGAAGTGGGTTCATGTGGACTCTTAGTGGGCCTCAGGCTTCCCCTCTCCCTCCGCACTCCAGGGGGGAGATGCATCTGGAGGAGGGTGGGCAGACATATGGTTTCCAGTTTCCTCTTGGATTCTGGAGACCAGCTCTTGTCAGGTATAGGGTTTGGGAAGGCTCCATACCGGAGCCTTTCTCCATAGTCTGGGGAGTGCTGGGAGGCTTGGCAGGCCCCCAGCCATCCTTGTCTTGTTCCCCTGACTCTAGGCCTTCCCTGGGTGCCAGCTCAGATGGCCAGAAGTGGATTCAGGTGGACTCTTAGTGGGCCTCAGGCTTCCCCCCTCCCTCCGCACTCCAGGGAGGAGGTGCATGGGGAGGAGGGCGAGCAGACATATGGCTTCCAGTCTCCTCTTGGATTCTAGAGACCAGCTCTTGCCAGGTATGGGGTTTGGGGTGGCACCATACCGCAGCCCTTCTTCCTGGTCTGGGGAGTGCTGGGAGGCTTGACAGGCCCCCCAGTCGTCCTTGTCTTTTTCCCCTGATTCCAGGCCTTCCCTGGGCGCTGGTCTAGGTGGACTGTATAGGGGTCAACAGGCTTTCCACCTACCTCTCCTTACACTAATTGGAATGTGCCTTGGGAAGAGGGTGATACATTCTAGCACTGGTTAATGTTGGGACAGTCACTGGAAATTTTTTCTCGTTTGTATTGTGACAAGCTCATTTCTAAGATTTCACTGCCTCAGTCCCAACCCTTATTTCCCCCCATCTTCCCATGTAAGTGCAGCTCATGACTTGAAGCTCCCCACATAGAGTGATGAGTGCAGTTAGAGAAAAAACAACACTGAAAACTATCACAGCAATGTGAATGAATGAGGGAACAAGAAAGCCTGTCTCGAGTACAGGTGTGGGTGGGGTGTGGAGGAGGGAGATCTGGGAAATTGATGGTGGGAATCCTGCACTGGTGAAGGGGGGATGTTCTTTACATGACTGTAACCATACAACCACAATTATATTTGTAATCATGGTGTTTAAATAAAGATAATTCATAAAAAAAAGAAAATCATTTATGATATATAGGCATCTTACCCTTTTTTGTGAATGATAGATTCTAGATTCTTTTTATTTATTTATTTTTTTGATTTTTTGGGTCACACCCGGCAGTGCTCAGGGGTTATTCCTGGCTCTATGCTCAGAAATCACCCCTGGCAGGCACAGGGGACCATACGGACTGCCAGGATTCAAACCACCGGCATTCTGCATGAAAGGCAAACACCTTACCTCCATGCTATCTCTCTGGCCCCGATTGTGGATTCTTGAAATTTTTCAATTGTGGTAAAATATGCATAACACAAAAATGCATTTATCATTTCAACCATTAGAACTATAATAATTTCATAGTATCTCATTATCACTTGGTTGTCACAACCAATCTCCAGAACATTTTTATTTGTTTTGATTTTGAGCCACACCCAGCAGTGCAAAGGCTCACTCCCAATACTGATGTCAGGGATCAACCTAGGTTAACTTAGTGCAAGGCAGACCTACCTTACTTATTGTATTCTCTCTCTCAGCCCCACTCTAGAAATATTTAACCGTGCAGAATTGAAATTAAAATCCCCCTCAATTAACTTCATCCAAACCCAACCCTGTCATCTACCATCCTGTTTTCTATGGATTGAATTTCATAGTCATGGTACTTTATAGAACAATGTGGGATCATACAAGATCTGTCTTTTTGTATCTTCTTTATTTTACTCATCAGATTGTCTTCAAGTTCTTGCATGCTATATCAAACGTGAGATTCTTGCCTTGTTAAGGCTCAATAATATTCCATTGTATAAATAGAGCCCATTTTATATTTAATATGTAATAGTTGGGTTTTGGGTCTCCTTTTTTAAGCTGTCCAGAATAATCATTTTTCTAAACAGATACAACTATCTGAGTCCCATTTGTGGTTCTGTTGAGCAGTTCTCAAAGTGTAAGCTGGATCATGCAATGCTGGCAGGTTTTCAAAGCTCTTCTTTCTCTCCCTTTCCAGGCGCCTACAAGAAGAAGACCAGCAATTTAGAACCTCATCTCTGCCAGCCATCCCCAACCCTTTCCCTGAGCTCTGTGGCCCGGGAAGTCCCACTGGACTTTCACATGGCTCCCTATCTCCCATCCAGGGAGCTGCAAAAAAGGTGAGTTCCTTTGAATCTTTTTTTCCAGCCTCATATTTCTACAAATTGAGAAAAGGGAAAAAAAAAAGGTGTATGGATCCAGGGACTAAGAAGTCTCAAGACCATTGATCAGAGCTAAATGCCCAAACAAAAGCCAACAACAGTACTATCAAGAGACCCAAACAGCAACAAGGTGCACATAAAAGTGGACTTGTTACACTGTCCAGGGGTCTAGGGGTGGTCGTGTGGGAGGCATGCTGGGAAGAGTGGTGGATGGTCAACATTGGTGGTGGGAATGGCCCTAATTCTCTGTCACTATTTGCCTTTAATAAACCTTGAAAGACATGTAGTTCACAATGGTCTCAATAAAATATTTTTATAAAGATATATTATACAAAAACAAACAAACAAACAAAGAAACAGGTGAGTTCCTTGCTGAGTTTAGCCTTGGCTGGCTTGACTGTGGGATTAGGAAAAATGGACTGACTCATTGTACTGGAGAAAAAGGGAGAAAGTTGTGAGACTTTTCATTTTCATTCCTCATACTTTTTTGCTTCTTGCTTTATTTGGCTTTTGAATATATTGTGCGGAATTTCATGACAGACCTATTGTTTTTGAAAGAATCTCGTGCACCAGACAATGGCTTGGTGCTTACATATGAATGTCATTCATTTCATGAACAATGTTTAATTTTCACATAAAAGTTCACATGTTTGACATTCAACAGTATTCTTTCTAGAATGCCTGGAATTGCTTTTCTCTCTGTATTTCCCCCATGTCTGTCCTCACCAATCCCCCCTGCTCTGTAAGCCTGCCTGACCTGTGCCACATAGGGTCTTCGTTCCTCAGAGAGAGACTCTTCCCTCTAAGCACTCCTACCTCCCAGCCCCATTCCCTTTCTCACTTCACACCCCTGTCTCTGGAGCAGGCTACCAGCCCTGTTGTCTATCAGCAATAGCACCTGGAGGTGATGGATGTGTTCCCTGTCTGGGTGCCATTGTCACATGCCCGAAGTCCATGTGGGCCGTGTGCTTCTGTGTGACCTTCTGCTCAAGGGACCAGACAAGCTGTGGATTGGTCACTGAGCTATTTCTGAAGCTGTCATCCTAAAATAAGACTGTGAAAAGCTTATCTGGCCTTTCCAGCATTTGGCCACAACAGGGGCCTCCAGGCCCCGCGAACGGTCCTTATTTTGTAATTAGAATCAGGAACCCAGAAATTCTTGGGATCCTGACTTTGCTCTCCTTAAACATGTGGTATTAGTGTCTTCTGCCCGTGGGCTGTTCTCATAGGTGGGATCCTGGAGAATGTTTCTCCTTAGTACTGATGTACAGAGCTGAGCATGTCTGTTGTTTCTACTGCATAAAGGTCATTTCTTTATCCACTATAAGATCTGATTTTGCTTTTGCTTTTTTGTTGTTATGGAAAGGACAATCAGCAGTCCTTAGGACTACTCTCAACCATGCTTGGAAGACTATTTTACCCAAGACTGTACATGGGTTGCCCACATGCCCTCTAAGCTGTCTTCTGGACCCTCGATTTGACTTTTTATCTTCACAGTCCCCATTCATTGTGTTTCACTGATAGTGTTTAGCAGGCAACTCGAGGCAAATGCCATACCTTGGCCCTCTGGGAGCTGTAGAAGGTTTTGCGCTTGGCCTTCCTTTAGGGGGGAGTGGGTAGGTACATACCTAGCGGTGCCCAGGGGTTCCTCCTGGCTCTGTGCTCAGAAATCGCTCCTGGCTTGGGGGACTATCTGGGATGCCGAGGATTGATACCGCTTGCAATATAAACGCCCTTCCATTGTGCTACCACTGGCCTTTCCATCTACTTGGAGGAAGAAAAGTGTGGAGATTATTTTTTTTCCTTGCGTGCAAAGTTCCAGGAAGCCACAGAAATGTTCACATAGGAGTCTTTCAATGATTGTAAAACTTGGTGGCATGAACTTGATGTGTGAGGCCCCTCAGTGCACATACATCAGTGAGAATGCTCTTACCATGGAATAGTGTATGTAAAACCTCTTTGGCAAGAAATGGGAGTGGGAGAGCGGGCAGCAGGGTGGGGTGGAGAGGGAATAGAGGGAGGAGACATTCTGATAGTCATTTCTCAAGACTCTGGAGACTTTGGAAAACTCTTTTCCTCTCTCTGAATTGCTTTTTTCGTGGCCTACTGGAAGCAGCCTTGGGGATAGGAGAAATCCCAAGAGTGATGGTTCACCCCAGGCTCCAAAGAGTCACCTGCCTTAGATCTCACCTTCTCAGACCTCCCAAGCTCTGGACCCCATCCTTTGGCCCAAACCTTTGGCACAGTCCACATCTATTTCTTTGCCATGACTGATTCAGTAAGTCTGCCAGGTGGGTGCCCTGCAGAAGGTTCTAGAAGTGTTACATCCATACAGAATCTTTCCACCCAGTAAATTATTACGTTCCTCCTTATTTTACCTAAAACCAAGATGATCCCTGGTTCCTTTGTTTGTTTGCTTGTAGCTTGAATTGACCCCCAAAACAGAGATTGTCTTCTTGTAAACCTGGGTGGGACTGGCTCTGGATAGTCTGAGATATCTGACCTTAATGTGTCCTTATAGCCCCACCCAGGGGTGGTCTTTGCACTCAATAAAAATGGCAGGCAGCTGGGTGGAGATGCAAGGTAGAAGACGGCCAGACTATATGTGTTTCACCTTCAGCCTGGTCTGGATTATTTCATGCATGACCCTGATTCAGACTCATTCACCTGGGCTTGGAGATCCGATGCATGGGGTGATTTTACCGTATTCCTCTTAAGTGATACTAGACTCATATGTGCCTGTTCCAGGAGGTCTTCTGTCTGTGATGCAGGTTTCTTAGGCTTTGCAGTATTCCCTTTGCATATATGAAATTTTAGCGGCACTGTTTGGTTTGTTGATATTTGAAATCAGAGCTTGGGCTCTGCAGCAAACATAGGTTCTATGTACTGTGTGAACGATCTGGATGTGCTTGGAGAGAAGGCGGCGTGCTTCGTCTCTCCCTGGCCCTAGAGAACATAGGGGCAGTAACCGAATAATTGTCCCCTGTACATGTTGCCAATACACGATGTTCCTAAACTGTTTTAGATACAGTCCCGACTCTCATCTGAAGGTTCAGTCCTGGGGAGAACAATCTTTCCATCATTTATGAAAAGGTATCTAATACCTTTGAATATCATTTGTTGAATATCATTTCATCTGTTTTTTTTTTTCCAACAGTAATTTTGTTTCTGAAGAATGAAGTCAATTGAAGTCGGGAAAGTGGGTTTTTGTAGTAAAACACTATAACTGCTGTCAAGCCTGCATTGTGGCTGGTCAGAAAAGCAGATAGAAAGGTTACTTGTTTGAGTGTAGATTTCTTTTGTTGTTGTTGCTGTTGTTGTTGTTTTGGGCCACACCTAGATGTGATCAGGGGTTGTTCCTGGCTCTGTACTCAGAAATCGTTCCTGGCAAACTCAGGGGACCATATAGGATGCCAGGAATCAAAAGTGGGTCTGTCCTCTGTCCTTGATTGGCTGTGTGCAAATGCCCTGTGCTGTACTATCTCTCCAGCCCCTTATTTGCACTTTTTTTTTTGGGGGGGGGTCACACCCGGCAGTGCTCAGGGGTTATTCCTGGCTCCATGCTCAGAAATTGCTCCTGGCAGGCACGGGGGACCATATGGGGCACCGGGATTCGAATCGATGACTTTTTGCATGAAAGGCAAACGCCTTACCTCCATGCTATCTCCCGGGCCCCTATTTTCACTTTTAAAATAAAAATTCTCCTTAGCAGTTTCCAATCTCCTCTCCCTCTCCTCCCCCTTCCCCCCCCCTTCCACTTCCTTCCACTCCTCTCTCCACAGCCAGGAAAACTTTGGGCTTACTCTTGGCTCTCTGCTCAAACATCGCTACTAGTAGTACTTGGGGGACCATTTGGAGTGCCAGGTCATGAACCTGGAGTGCCAGGTCGTGACTACATGCAAGGCAAATGCCTAACCGCTGGACTGTCTCTCTGACCCTACAGTTTTAATTTTCTTAAGCCTGTTCCTAGGTTCAGATCGAACTCATCACTTCCGCTGGTGAGTCAGTTTTATTCTGGCACAGAGTAGGTGCTCAATGGTAGGTTATAGGAACCAGGAATTTCAAGAGTTTCTTAAATAGGAGCAGCCCAGATTCACAAAGAGCTTTCTACATGTAGTTGGGTTTAAAAATAACCTCGTGCACCGGCAGCTGGAGAAGCGACAGAAACAGGTGTGAGTGGCCTTCTCTGCTCACTCATCTGCTCTGGGGAAGAAGGGCGCTTTGGAGGGTAGTTCTCTGGAGTCAGAAGGTCAGCGTGCTTTTCCCAAAAAGCTGATCTACTCTTTGCTCCAATCAGAGTTAGGTTTTTTGAAGCCTGCTGCCGTGCTTTTTTTCTGTCTCTGGTCCCTGCTGCTGTGAGCGGGATTCAACATGTGAAATCCACCCCCAGGGCCAAGGACAGTGGTGGACGGGGAAGCAGGGTGAGAAAATGCTACAAAGTGTTGACGGTCTTAGGAGGAGGAACATAAATTGTTCTTAGCGGGACACATGTAAGCAGGTAAGGAACATATCCTTTCTGGATCCTAACAGGATCTTGGTGGTACAGGTTTCTCAGAACCTTGATGGAAGAGCTGCTCTGGCTTCTCTATCCTTTTACTACTATACATGTCCTCAGCCCTTCCAGGTGATACTTCTTGTATCCTGGAATTCACTGCAGAATGGTTGTGCCCAGCCCTCTCCATCCTCATCCTTCCACAGACAGCCCTTGAAGGAAACTCTGTGGAACCACATAATGGAAACTGTAGGAGACCTTGAACGATAGCACAGCTGTAGGACTTGCATGTGGCCAACCCAGATGGACATAGGTTCAATCCCCTGCACTCCAAATGATCCCCAGAGCCTACCAGGAGGGGTTTTCTGAGCACAGAGCCAGGTGTAACCCCTGATGTAGCCCCAAATACAAAATAAATAAATTCAGAGAGAGAGAGAGAGAGAAGGAAAAAGAGAGGAGAGAAAGAAAGAAAGAGAAAGAAAGAAAGAAAGAGAAAGAAAGGAAGGAAGGAAGGAAGGAAGGAAGGAAGGAAGGAAGGAAGGAAGGAAGGAAGGAAGAAAAGAAAGGAAGAAAGAAAGGAAGAAAGGAACGAAAGAAGAAAGAAAGAAAGAAAGAAAGAAAGAAAAGAAGGAAAGAAGGAAGGAAGAAAGAAAGAAAGAAAGAAAGAAAGAAAGAAAGAAAGAAAGAAAGAAAGAAAGAAAGAAAGAAAGAAAGAAAGAAAGAAAGAAAGAAAGAAAGAAAGAAAGAAAGAAACTGCAGGAATGATTGTAGGTGGGGTGTCATCATGGTTGGTTAGTTTCTCTTCAGGCTCTAACATCTTTGGCTCTAGGACAGGGGTCTCAAACTCAATTTATCTGGGGGCCGCAGGAGGCAAAGTCGGGGTGAGGCAGGACCCATAAGGGATTTCGCTTACTGAATATTCGCAATAAAAAATCGCATTGGTAAGGAAAAAAGTTGCAAAAAATCGCATTAAACATTTGCATACCCCGACGGAACTGCTCAGGGTATGCGAATGTTCAATGCGATTATTTTTTTTACTAATGCGATTTTTATTGCGATTATTCGGTAAGCGAATAATGGCGAATACTGCGATATTTGAAAGCCAGCCGCGGGCCACAAAATGTTGTATGGAGGGCCGCAAACGGCCCATAGGCCGCAAATTTGAGACCCCTGCTCTAGGAAAATCGCCAGAATATAGAAGGATCAACTTCTCTGCTTTCTCAGAAAAGACAAGGAAAAGGTTGAAAGTGAATGAGATCAGTTTGCACAAGTCACACACAGGCCCAGCAGAATCTTCTCAGGGATGTACCTTTGTTTTTAGCTTCTGCTGTATGGAAGTTACTACTCGTGTCCTACCCAGAACCTTCATATGCTCCAAGGAAAAGTTCATTTTCCTACTTGGGTACTAAGGCCCATGCATTTATTGTATTCAATAAAGACAGTTTTGGCAGGCAGCATGGTGGAGATATGAGGTAGAAGATGGCTAGACTACACGTTTCACCCTCTGCCTGGTCTGGACTATTTCATGCAATACCCTTAGTGCGGACTCGTTCACCTGCGCTTGGAGATAAGGCATGTGGGGATGGTTTTACAACTTAGGTTCCATTCATTCCTGGTCTGAGCTTCATTTCCACAGTGTGTGTGTATGTGTTTGGAGGATGCTCTAGGACAGTGGTCCTCAAACTACGGTCCGTGGGCCACATACTGTATTTGTCCCCATTTTGTTTCTTCACTTCAAAATAAGATATATGCAGTGTACATAGGAATTTGTTTGTAGTTTTTGTTTTTACTATAGTCCGGCCTCCAACGATCTGAGGGACAGTGAACTGGTCCCCTGTTTAAAAAGTTTGAGGACCCCTGCTCTAGGGGTTCTGTGGGTGTTTCAGGGTAGTTTGGGCTGGCTGCATTCACTCAGCTGTGAACATTATCATGTAACGAAGTGACGCAATTAGTCACACATTGTAACCCTGATGCAGAAACTTTCTTAGTTCCAGCCAGCTCTACTACTCTCTTCAAATCTAATTTTCTGGAACATAATTACCTCCTTGTATAGGTTTCTACACATGTGCTTAACTAATGATCCAAATTGGAGCTTCTGGACTTTCACTGGGCCTTAGTGAATGTGCAGGGGCCTCAGACTCCTTCCTTCCTTCCTTCCTTCCTTCCTTCCTTCCTTCCTTCCTTCCTTCCTTCCTTCCTTCCTTC
>PVKC010005723.1:0-32549 GCA_004027635.1 Crocidura indochinensis | reverse complement strand
GAAGAAAGAAAGAAAGAAAGAAAGAAAGAAAGAAAGAAAGAAAGAAAGAAAGAAAGAAAGAAAGAAAGAAAGAAAGAAAGAAAGAAAGAAAGAAAGAAAGAAAGAAAGAAAGAAGAAAGAAAGAAAAAAGAAAGAAAGAAAGAAAGAAAAAAGAAAGAAAGAAAGAAAAAAGAAAGAAAGAAAGAAAGGAGAGAAGAAGGGAGGGAGGGAGGGAGGGAAGAAGGGACAGAGAAAGAGAGGAAGGAAGAAAGGAAAAGAAAGCTGAAAAATTGAAATGCTAAACTCCAGCATTTCTTATCATTTTTATTTATTATTCTTTTTCTGGTATGGTTGATCTATACCAGTAGAACTCCAGAGCTACTCCCAGCTAAGTGTGGAGAGTCACTCCCAGTGATGCTTGAGAAACATCTGGCATAGTGATGGAGACTGGGCTCTTGCATGTAAAGCATCGTTCCATCTTTTGATCTCTCAGTCCTTTTGCATTTTGTTTGTTCTGGGACCAAACTTGGTGATGCTGAGGGGTTACTCCTGGCTCTCTGCTCAGAAATTTTCTGGCAGTGTTCCAAAGATGTGGTGACAAGGATCAAACCCTGCTCGGCTATATACAAGGCAAATTTTCTACCTGCTATACTATCACTCTGGCCCCATAACCCTTTTGCTTTCTTTCATAAGGAGACACCTGGAACCATCTTAAGTATCTGACACCCATTGATAAAATCAGAGGTCTCAGCAAACCCTGCATCTCCTCCTCCTTACACACACACACACTTTCGGTCCTGCAGATGAAAATTTGTTATGTTCTCATCTTTGCTGAATTTACCACTCTAGATGACCTATAGTGACTTAGGAAATGAACTTGACATCTTGCTGACTGGTGAACTTGTCACTAACTGGATTAACCTCATAACTAGAAGAACTGCAGAGCAAGAGGCACTGTTCATGCAAGGAACAGTCAGGACAGAGTCATCCAAAAAAAAGGTACATGTAAGGGAAAAAAAGTGCCTACAAGAAAATCTCGAGAACATTTCCATTTGGAAGCAGGATGAAACTTGTTGACTAAGGTATCGACATTATCTAGGGCAGGCTTTTGACAATCTGGCACAGGTGACGAAACTGACAAACACACACAAGAAACGAGCCCAGCATTATCTGGAAATTGGTTATGATTGAATACTTCATGTCATCAGGGGAGTCGAGGCAATGAAAGAAAAGGCTTATTTCTCTTCAAGAAAAGAATTTCTGTCAGAAAGAGAGTAGGAAATAAAAGAGAAAAATGTCTTCAGAGAGATCACTATGCATTCTGTAAAGAACATATTGTAAAAGGAAAAGGGAAAAGCAGCTTGATTCTGAAACTCTATTCAGTGTAATTTTATGTAAGCTGTTCTCTAAGGAGAAAGACTGAACTCTAATCAGCCTGCCTCTTCTTCCAGATGGCTCTAAGTGTGCCTTAATCTGTTTTTTTTTTTATTTTTTTTAAAGATGGGGTGGGAATGATTCTTTACTTTTAGCAAAGTACATATTGAAACTTGATCAAAGGATTTTTGCCAATACATATGTACAACTTAAAAAGCCCTCTCAGAATGGTTTCTAAGGATTTTACCCTCACTCTTTGCCTCCATTTTGTTGATTCGTGATTGTTGGACTGATGGAATACACTGAGGAATTCTGACCCTTGAGTGGCTAATAAGCCCATAGCTTGACTTTCAGCTATTTTGAAAGACATCCCTAATCAATAGTTCTCGAATGACTGGAAAGTAGAGAGCAGTCTTTATGGAAAGACATATCAGTCAATAAAACGGAAACTGGAGGAAGAAGTCCAGGCAAGCATCTTTCAGGAGTATGAATCCCATTCTGTTCTACCCAGTACAGAATGATCTGAACCTGACTGCAAGACTTCATGAGGTTGTAACTTCATGAGGATGGCATTCTTTTTCTTAAAACACAGTAACAGAGATTTACATACAACCATGCATTTGACCAACTCTACAGTTGTCATTGCTGAAGAGATTTTGGGAGAAAATGTTTCTTGGTGAACCCTTGAATTTTTTTTGTTTTGTTTTTTTGTTTGCTTTGTTTTTTGGGTCACACGAGGCAGTACTTGGGGATTACTCCTGGCTCTATGCTCAGAAATCGCCCCTGGCAGGCTCGGGGGACCATATGGGGTGCCGGGATTCGAACCACCAACTTTTTGCATGCAAGGCAAACGCTCTATCTCCATGCTATCTCTCCAGCCAAACCAATTATTCTAATTTATTAATTTTTTATTCATCCAAATATTCATAGAGCACCAACCACATTTCAGATACTGTGCTAAGATGCAAGTCATGTCCTAAAATCTTCCTCAAGCAAATACCCTAGTGACAATATTTCACCTAAAGCGTTTGAGGAGGATAATCATGTGCTAGGGAAGCAAATGGTAAAAGGTACCTAATATAAACCTGGTGTCATAAAGCATCCCCAGAGAAGCACCAAAACAACATAGATTTTAAAAATGAGTCTAATATATATATATATATAGACAAAACATGGGGAAGGGTAGTTTAATGGAGGAATGACATTTGCAAAAGATCAAAATAAAATACAGACAGAGGTTTTCTATGAACTAAAGGAAATTCACAGTAAATGAAGTTAGTTGGAACTGAAGAAAAAGAAAGATTTAAAAGGTTGAAGGAAAAGTGGAAAGGTGATTCTCATTATTTATATTTGGGTAGGATATACATTAATTGACTTAAACTCGATAAATTTGAATTATGGCAAGTGCTGCCAGAAAGGGAAAGATTTATAGAAAACCATCATTGCCCTCAATGAGTGTGACTTAGTACTGGATCTAAGACCTTTATCAGATCTAAGAATTGATCACTCATGAAATGGAAGATGTCCCACAATGATACAGAGTGTTAATTCCAAAGTGCTGACTTGGAAATCTCATTCTTTCAGGTGTGAACGTGAGCTGTTATTTAAGGATGAGTATATGCATCCACTGAAAACATACCAAGAGACATTCTTGAATTTCTAACAGACTCCTAAGACTAGAATTGATTTAAGATATTATGAGGGCCTAGCAGATAGTACAAAGGAGTAGAGTCTGTTCAGAGGTGAGCTCCTAAATTCATTCCCCAACACCTTTAAAACTCTGCCAGATGTAGTTCTCTGGCCTCCAAAACTCTAACCTAAGCACTGATCAAATCATAAGTCTGGCACTGCTGGGCTAGCATCCTGGGGAATGGTCTTTTTGCACTGCTGAGAAGGTCTCCCCAAATAATGAATCTACCATATTTTTAGAATTGTTGGAATATTAGGAAGAGGGGATTCTTTCACAAAATAAAATTGAGGAAAACAGGGAACTGTTTAGTGACTTGAAATGCCAGCCTATAAGAACAAGGTCACAAACCTCATCCTGGTTTCACTGTATGGGCCAACCATTGTGCTTCTAATTCTGCTGTTTTGTGTCTGGCAGCTCAGCTGTCTATGATCCCTGGTGCTGTAAGCAATTTCTAGTCATACTCCACAGTCAAGTATGTGCATACATAAGTAAAGAGTGTAACCCAAAATGTGTGTTTTGTTGAGTTTTTGAACATTGTAATCTAATGTGCCATCCCTAGCAAGCAGCAAAAAACCCAAGCATGTGGACCTATAGTTATTTCAACAATTGCAACTACAGAGACAAGGGAATGAAATAAAATTATAATCTGTGTTTTGTGATAGCAACAGGTAACATTTAAAAACTAAAAGGAAAAAAATGGCATATAGTTCCAATTTTTAGCAGAGAGGTTTGACAAACCTAATTTCTTTTAATATTTTCCTCAAGGTCCCTGTATTTCACTGATATATAATTAATAAAATCTTGTAGGGCTTGAGTAAAGCTCACAAAAGAATTTACAATGTTGGATAAATTAAAGACAGTGTATAATTTGAAGTGATACATATTTAATTTCATGTGATGAAATTCATTTTCACTTTGAGTTCAATTCATAATCATGTAGGAGATTTTGTAATATTTAGTAATAAGATTATTCTTTAGTATTCTACAGTGGAATGACACTAGACTTTTTGATAAGGTTTTTTTCCAGGACATATAAGATAGATAACTGTTCTAGTCTTAATTGGATCTGCAATTTGTTGATCTCCAGTATATGAGTTTTTTCGAACAAACAGTTATACAACCAATTACCTCTACGCAAATTAATTTCAATAATATCTCAGAAATCCTCTAACCCAGATAGCAGTTCCTATTCTCTCATCTGAAGTCTGCTGGAGTACTGTAAACACATTTCAAACCTTGGTGTTCTCTAAGAAAAATCTGAACTCTACATCTAATCTATTAAAATATTTTGGCACCTCTTAAAATATATTCAAAGTATTGTTTTATTAAATTGAAAACATTTTAGGTATTTTTCCTCTCATACGTTCCTCAAGCAACATAAAAGTACAATTATTTGAAAGCTTAAAAGATATCTTGTTTTGTTTTGTCTTACAGTACTCAGAGGCAATGCCTTGCCCAGTGTTCTTCACTCCTGGAGGTGTTCTACTCCTGGAGTTACTTGAAGGACTATATATGCATGAGATTAAACATGACACTCTAATGTGCAAAACCACATGCTGTAGCTTCTATTATCTCCCTGCAGCCCAAAAGTTTTGAACATGACTAAAATCCTTATTCTAAGGATAGAAGATCTGCTTTGGGTATTTTTCCTGTAAAAAGTAGTTGTTGAATTATTTATGTGCCCATTACATATAGAATTGCAAATAAATAGTTTGAGGATATAAATAAACCAGCAGAAGTTTAACTTAATTGAGTAAGTAGCCTTTATACTATTGTCCATCTACAAAATCCCTACAAAAGTGTCATGGGTGCAAGAGAAAGAAAAATGTCACTGTGTCTGCTAAGAAGTAAGTATGAAACTACCTGAATCTCAGTTGCAGCAACTTTCCTTGGTATAACTTACCAGGTAATGTTATCACCTTTTTTTTCATCGCAAGATTCTTTCATGTTGTTTTGAAAAGATGAAATCATTCATGTGACTCATTGCAAGCTATCTCAAATCCTTTTTGGAAGTAGGTGTGGCATGCATAATAACAAACTAATTAACTTGCAATGTCAAACAAGAAAGGAATTTCATTATCAAGCAAGATTTCTTCAAAATTTATGGATACCTTTTTTCTGAATAATGTGTCCCATTGGGTTGAAATCTTTGTCAGAATGAAGAACAACTTTTCCATGCCAGGCAAATAAAATTAATTCAGCACTTAGTGAAGTCTCATGTGAGCAACTCGGTGCTAAGAAACAATGACAAATTAGAATCACCTGTCATATTCTTATTTTTCTATTCACCATATGCAGAGAGGGTGTGGGTATGGAAGGGGGAGCTGGTCATGGTTACAATTTTGCTTTTGTTGAAAGTGCTCTTGAAGCAGCAATTTTTATGCCACTTGGGGAAGTAGTGTGAATAAAAAAGATTTGCTTCATCAAAGAGACATTTGAGAAGTCTTAAAGGATTAGCTGTATTTTACCATGCAAAGAAGAGAGAGAGGTCACTCCAGGGAAAGGGATCAGCAGAAACAAGCACGCTCCCAATTTTCCTTCTATCTAGCTGGATATTTCATGAGCAATTCCTCTTTGACCCATCACTATGCAATTGGTGTTACTCAGGGCTCTATCCGAAGCCCACTTATCATCTACCACTACAAACATGACTTAAGCAATAATATCCACACCCATAAATGGCTTGATTCCCATCTTTATGGTGATGACAACTAAATATATATACACATATGTGTTTCAATATCTCTAGCTCAGATCTCTCTGCCTAACTCAAGAAGACCTTCAAGGCAGCTCTTCTTTGGTATCTCACAACTCAACAGTCTTCAAATCAACGTGTTCATGAATTGTTTTCCTTTTGAAATGTTTTCTCCTGTTATTTGCACATTTGGGTTTTTGATTGGAATGATTGCATAGATGTTCATGCCCCAATCCAGGTATTATTCATTGCTCTTCCCTTTTCCCACAACCCTTTCTGATACACTTTCAAGTTCAGATAAAATAGAGTCTAAATTATTACCTGAATTTCCCTGTTATCCTGTCCCTGCTACCTCCATTTTTATTGCACATTCTAAATGATATTCTTAGTATCTATGTCCTAAATTTTTCAGTAAGAACTACCCATCAGCAGTGAGGCAGGAATGAATAGGAATATGAGGCAACATGAAGATGGTGCGAGCTGTAAGGGAAGATAGAAGCTAAAGAACAGGAGCAGGCATACTATATCATATTGTTGGCAGTCTTTGCAAGTTTGAAAGCTACAACCTAAATAAGCACAGCACCTACAATGTTTGCTGCAGTCCAGTGGTTTCTGAACTGCTTCTAAAAAGAACATTTATTTTAAGTTAAAGTGGTGCTTTCTGTTATCTCATCACGAAGACTATTGATGGTGGTTCAAATAACTATAAGAAAAGGTCTTTTCTCAAAAAAAAAAAAAAGAAAAAGAAAAGGTCTTTTCTCCTGATTTCTAATACTGATGTGTCTTGCTTTGGAGCCCCATAACATAATTTCGAGGCACTTATCTCAAGACCTCAAATAAAATTGTACTGAGTAAATTAATGAATGAATGAAACACCTTTCTTCCTTTGAGGATTGATAGATTGGATTTTTTTAATTTATTTTTGTGTTTTGAATGAATCTATGGTGGCCATTTTGTTTGTTTGTTTTGGTGTCACACCCAGCAGTGCTCTGGATTCAATTCTGGCTCTATAGTCAGAAATCATTCCTGGACTCAAGGATTTATGTGACATGCTGAGAATTGAACCTCGGTGTGCTGTGTGTTAGGCAGATGCCCTATTATATTATTGCTATATACTATATACTATACCCACTGTACTATTGCTCTGGTCCAGTGATGGTTATATTTATGATTTATTTTTATTTTATTATTTATTTAGTTTTGGAGTCATACCATGTGACACTCAGGGATTACTCCTGGCTATACATTCAGAACTCGCTCCTGGCTTGGGGAACCATATGGAAGGCCAGGGATCGAATCAAGGTCTGTCCTGAACCAGCCACTTACAAGACAAATGCCTTACTGCTGCGCTATCACTCCGGCCCCCATATTTATAGTTATTTTAAAGGATAATTCTATGTGTGGTACTTCCTACAATGTTTTCCCTCTTTTTTATGCAAATCTATGTATTAGCAAATTTACCTACATGTACCTTTTTCCTTTCACATCCAGACACAGGAATTGTTCCTGCTTTGGCATATGCTCTGAGTGCTTAGAAATTCCTAAGTGGTACTGAGCAAAAGGGGGAGCAAGAAGAGCTTTCTAGACCCTTGAATATTGTGTCTTAAGGCTAAATACTGACACTCAGGGTGTTTCATTTTAATCTTAAACCATCTAACACGTGTCAATGTTTTTTAAACATAACAGACACTGGACATTTGGAAAAAGTTTTCAGTATAACTCATTTCACTTGAGGATGTCTATTTTCAGAATGGCCACTGTGCCAAGGACAAGTTGATCAAATGACTTCCCCTAAGTGCTTTGGCAAGCAGCTCTGATGACACATTGCCAGTTTTCAAAAGCACAATCAAGTTTCGTAGAACTGAGGCAGAAGCTTATGGGGCTGAAACTACTGTATTTTGTAAAGAACCCCCTTCTCCAATGTACTCCTTGAAATCTCTTAAATAACAGTCTGGATTCTGAAATTTCTCACAAAGGATTGTTTTGGTTTTGATTTGGGACCATATCTAGAACAGTGCATAGGAACTACTCCTGACTCTGTGCTTTGATTGCCATTCCTGGAAGTTCCATGGGGTATCATGTGGTACCAGAAATTGAATCTGGGCAACCAACGTAAAAGTGTTTGCATTGATGTTCCCCATTCAACTATCTCTTAAGCCCAGAAGCATTTTTTATTATTGCTGCTAAAGTTCATTGTGGTAAAGAATGTCGATGTTATAGAAGGTATGGGAATAAAAACTGACTTTATCCTGTAGCCCTCCAGTATCCTATTTTCCAAAATATATATAACCCTGAATATAATGAATAACATATATTGTTTATCAACGTGGTTAATTTATAAATACTTTATTTTGAGATATTTGAGGGTACACCATATCTGGCAGTACTCAGGGGCTTGTATCCATTTATTATTTATTTGTAATGATATTTATGTTATTATATGTTATGCTAGAGATCAAACTCAGCCCTCTACATGCAAAAGCATGCACTCAATTATTGAGTTCTCTCTTTGGCCCTTGGTTTCTTTTTTTAAAGCTAATGAAGAATGTTTTATGAATTTATGTCTTTGTAACAAAAAATCATACATAAGGTTATTTATGCTAACAAACACTCCAACATTGATAAACTTCTAGTCAAAAATCAAGGGTAACAGACAAGTAATTAGACAGATTAGACAAATAAAAGGAAAATGAAAGAATTTCAATTATAAGGAACATGACCCTATCAAAATTAAATTAAAAGTGAAAAATACAAAGATGACTTGAAAATGATCTGTAAGGTTTCCATGGGTCCCTAGATGAAGATCTGATTTGATTTGATTTGACTTGATTGATTTGAAATTCAAGGTACACTAAGCCCAAGCAGGTTCAGTTAATTTACTTAGGAGTCTCCATGCCAAGAAAACAAATAAAACCAGAAGAGAGTCATTGTGCCTGCTCAACAAGGTTTTATATCTCTAGTAAAATCAATGTGTTGAGCCTAACAAGAGTCCAAATCATATGTGTGTGGAGTGCTGAAATCTAGGATGCACAGTAATGCAGCAACTAGTCCTAAGTTTTATGAGACACTCTCCCTAGGAGATCAGCCACAACTTCAATGACAACAGCCATCTGTGACATCAACACAAACAATTTCTTCTTTTCAACTCTACTTACTTTAAAATCATAGGCAGTCTTGATTGAATAGAGCATATTTTCATGACTGTCCTTACGGTTGCCTGCACAAATTGACGAAACATAATGAAATCCATCCTTGTTACATCAGAACTCCAGGAGTTATAAATTTTCTGCCCTGACAATTGATATTAATATCCCCTTGGCAGAAAGGAGGATCATATAAGGACAGTGTAGCTCTAGAAGGATTGGGTTTAAGTGATTAAAGAAGGGGCCTGGGAGATAGCATGGAGGTAAAGCATTTGCCTTTCATGTAAAAGGTCATCGGTTCGAATCCCGGTGCCCCATATGGTCCCCCGTGCCTGCCAGGAGCAATTTCTGAGCATGGAGCCAGGAGTAACCCCTGAGCACTGCCAGCTGTGACCCAAAAACCAAAAAAAAAAGTGATTAAAGAAATCTCCATTGCATATCTGTAAATTAGAAATAATTCATCTTTGCATTTAATTTCACTTTTTATATAATTCTTAGGCTAGGATCTTTTTTTATTTAACAGAGTACATTTTGTTTCTATAGCCCTAAGACAGAAAGATTATTGTTTACTCAGTCAAAGCCTTTATTTACTAGAAAGAAGAGGGATCCTTGGCTTATTTGTGGGCTGCAGGGAAGCTTGACTACATAAGAGCAAAATTAGAAATTGGATTTAATTGGACAAAAATGGCTTTTATCAGGGGCAGAAAAAAATGCAGTCATTATTCCAAGTCAGAGTTTCATGTCAGTAAAAGAAAGATAAAATACATCTATCTCACTATTCAAGAGGCAGAGTAGCTGCTCTGAGTGGTATTATGTGGTTTAATTGATAGAGAGAACTGGAAATCAGGCCATCTTGGTGCTGTTCCCATACTTGAATGATTTCACTTTGCTCCTTCTGACTTGATCAAAATATCCTCTGTGTGCAGTGGTTTGAGAGCTCTGCTACATAACCACCATTAGAGAACATGCCATTCAAGTAAGTCATTACAGTTTAAGTACTTCTTAATTCAGAAATAAAAGAACTAAATGTAGGCAGGAGATTTAAAAGTTCATAATGATACCAGCTTAAATGAGGCTTCTGGAGTTATGTTGTAAAAAGTCTGCAGAGGTCTGTTATTCAACAGTTGAAACCCGCATGCAAAGGAGAATAGGGAAATTTTTCACTGCTCAGGACTTACTCCAGGTGCAGCTAGCATCTCCCACTTTTTTCTCACGTTTCCTTGTCTCAGAGCTCAAGACACCTGAGAGAGGGTTCTCCATTAATAAATCATCAGACACCTCCACTACAATAGTGACCTCTATTGTCTCAAGATCACTTCAATTTGCAATATCAAGCACCGTAGTTCCTGGCATTTTTGGTGTTGACTATAACCTGGGGTCACTTATGGCCACTCCTACAATTACACATATTTCTGCTCTACCTCAGGCCATTTACCTCAATTTTTTGTTTGCTTTATTTTTAATTTTATATGACATTACTATGTGCAGCAGAAAGAAAGAATGGGACTTTTCAATCTGGAACAAAAGGCATCTCCAAGATTTAATCTTGACCAAGGCTTTGTTTCAGAGATGACAAGTCCCCAGGTTGGCGGAATCTGTCCTGCAGGAATCTCTGGCTTCCTTACAAAGCCTGGTTGACACTGAAAATACAAGGATAGACTAAATGTAGAGGAAAGTAAGACTTTGTCTCTTATTTACCTCCAAGTCTGGGTAGGATTTCTTCCGTATTCTAATCAAAGGTCAAAACCTTAGTGGAGACACTAAAATATCTTAGAATTGGCATTGTGTTTAATTCCCTTCTCGTTCTTTTTATCATTGTTTACCTTTGAGGTCCACACCAGTAGTGATCAGGGGCCACTCGTAACTTTGTGCTCAGTAATGACTCCTGGTAGTGCTTTTGCTACCATGTAGTATAGGTGGTCAAGCCCAAGATTTCTGCACACATGTTTCTTGAGCTATCTCTCCTGCTTCAAGTTATTATATATACATACATATATATATCCATATATATATATATATATATATATCCCTCCTTCCCTGCTCCTCCTTCCTGTGTTAATGTGCTGTTTTAACAGTAGGTATGCATACATGCTTGGTTATGCTATTCATGGTTGGTTATAGTGAAAGTCAGGTGTTACATACCTGTAACTTTAGGACTTGTATGCATGCTTGCTGAAGGTACAACTCTTCATTGTGGCTCTCCCACACATTGAATATCATGTTTGCTATGGGTGAAAAATGTTCAGACCTTACCTAGCTGGGCATTACACTTTTGGCCTCAATTCTTACACATCCATTTTTTTTTCAATTGTGCTGCTCACTTGGGGTCATAATCTTTAGTTGTGGGATTTACACACAGCTGGCTGAGTTGCAACTGGGATTGATTGTGATCTAATCCAGGAATCAATCTCAGATACCAGAGTTTCTGGGTACTGTGCCATGTTCAATAACAAAATTTGGGGGCTCATGCTTAAAAGACCAGCACTTTAGCCACTAAGTCATTTCTCAACCCCTTCAGTCTATTTCTCATAGATAAGATGTCAGTCAGGTGCTCAACAACTTCCACTAGTCCCTTCACTGGCATATAGACCTCTCTGTGCTTAGGTCAGTAGTCCATTTTACAGATGAGGAAACATCTGTATTTAGGTCACTCCTAAAACTCAGTGACCAATGCCAACCACCCTTCTGGTCAGTGGACAAATCAGAGTTTTTAAGTACAAAGTTAGGAGTAAGCCCTGAGCATCAAATATGCCAGTCCAACATTTTGTTTTTTGAGTCACATTTGGTGGTTCTCAGGGGCTATTTCTGCTTTGTGCTCAGATGTGACTTCTAGAAGTGCTCAGGGACTCTAGGCTTACAAGAAAACACTGTTATTTAGCCCCTGTACTGTCTCTCTGGTCACCCAAAACCAAAATTCAAACTCAAATCTTTCAGTTTTCCAGTCTTGTTCTTATGTCTCTACAGCTCCCCTCATCAGACCACTCTGAGGCAAGAGGCAGGCTTGAACTTTAAGTAAGGGCAGGATACCTCTGCTGTCCAAGGATCAGTCATGGTCTCCCTCTGGGAACATGGAGTTGAGCTTACATTTATTTTCATGTGTTCAACTCAAAAGTAAAGCTCTCAAGACAAGTGGAAAGAGAACTGAGAAAAGAAACAAAGCAAAACAAAACAAAACAAGTGATTCTCACTGAATTCAAGTGAGTTTTGAGACCCTGACCCTTGATACAAATTCACATTCTCTTAGATTTGTGACTCTTTTCTTCCTGAACCTGGAAAAGAAAGGATGAATTCCAAGCAGAAATAGGAGAAATATCTAAGAGATTTATTAAGACAAAAAATAGTTTCCCTATATTTTGCTCCTTGGAAAATAAAATAAATAGGGGAGAGAGTTCCAGAGACTTTTTGAGGAATTAAGAATGCCTGCTGCTTCCCGTTGTGCTCTAATAATTAAACATTGATTTATGAAGTTCAACTTTACTCTCCTCTTAATCTGAACTGCTAAAACTAGCAGAGGGCAGAAGTTTAAACTGGGGCCAATAAGAGGGTGATTTCTGAAAGTGGTAAGATTCATAAAGTAGACAGAATGGTGAGGAGTTGGAGGTAAAGACAAAAACTCAGATTTTTTTTCCTTTTGATATCTTTTTTAAGGTAAAGAAACAAAATTTCTGAAATATAGCTGCCAGATTTCTTTTTCACACCTGGAAATTTCTGATCATTCCATGAAGAATATTTACAAGCCTGTGAAAGTTTCTTTTTGAGCTTTATTCACTTTTTTTACTTCTAATATTGAGCAAAAAAAATTGAGATGGGGGATAGGAGCAGTGGTGCTAGCAGTAAGGCATCTATCTGCCTTGCCCACGCTAGCCTAGGACAGACCACTGTTCAATCCCCCCGGCATCCCATATAGTTCCCAAACCAGGAGCGATTTCTGAGTGCATAGCCAGGAGTAACCCCTGAGGCCACTGAGTATGGCCTCCTCCCCGCAAAAAAAAATTTTTTGAGATGGGAAGAAAAGCACAGACTGACTCCATAGTGAGTTGACAAGATAAGAAGGCTCTTATTCTTGGGAAGTCAGGTGGAGACTAAGGTTACCCAGGTTCTCAAATAAGTCCCTTATAACAGAGGAGATTCTCTTGCTCTTTCTTTTGTTTTGTTTTTGTTTTTGGGCCACACCCAGCGGTGCTCAGGGATTACTCCTGACTGTCTGCTCAGAAATAGCTTCTGGCAGGCACGGGGGACCATATGGGACACTGGGATTCGAACCAACCAGCTTTGGTCCTGGATCAGCTGCTTGCAAGGCAAACGCCACTGTACTATCTCTCCAGGCCCGAGATTCTCAATTATGTTTCAAAATGCTCTTAAGTTGGATTGTGAGTGACAGTACGCAGGTAGTATGTGTTTGCCTTACATGTAGTTGACCTTGGTTCAATCCACTGTACCACATATGATCCCTGGTGACCTTTCAGGAGTGATGCCCTATGTGCAGAGCCAGGAGGTGTTCTTGGTATAGCAGGGTTTGGTCCCAAAGCCAAAATAAACAAAATGCTCTTACATTTTCTCCAGTTTGTGATACAAATAATTTAAGTTTACTTTGACTTATGTAACAAAAGGTTGGGAGACCCTCTAGACACAGAAATCGCTCCTGGCTTGGGAGACCATATGGGACACGGGGGATAGAACCCAGGTCTGTCTTACTCAGCTGCATGCAAGGCAAATGCCCTACCACTGCGCTATTGCTCTGGCACCCACAAAGTGATTATTAATGTAAAATCTCATTTCCTGGTCATACTCAGAATTGATGTAATGTCCAAAGAAATTAAGAGTAGATTTCAATCTTGGAAACCAGAAAACCTGTCAATGAGGGTTGGCTGGAAATGTTGAGCATGCTCGTTTATCTTTTCCTAAAGTATGGAAACATTAATCATTAATTGTATTCATATAGGAAATGTACCTCCCCAGATCAACTCATGAGTGAATTTATTGATCATCCTGGGTGCCCAACAGAAACCCACCCATCCTAAAAAATATGTCCTTGTACTTAACCTATAAAACTACTTCTTGTAACCATACACACGGTTGCTTTGAACATAAAAAGCAATGAGTCACCATTAGCCAACCTGCCAGCTTATTGCCAATAAAGCTCTTTCATGACCTGTTACCGTGTCTCTTATTTGGTTGGCCCTTGAATGGCAGTGGAACTAAACCTTTCATGGTTCTTTTACAGAAGTATCAACATTTGTTAGTTCAGTTTATAATCCATGACCACTGTCCCAAAGTGGAGAAAATCCTACAGCTCTCATCAACCAGATATTTCTCCATGAGAGAAATTAGCATGCACATGTCTCAATTTTTCCTCTGTATTTATACAGACAGGCAAGAAAGGATAGCCTGGTTAACCAGTGGAATTTCTATGCTCAGTAACACACTCATGAAATATTCATTTTCATAGAATCTCCTAGTAAATGGCTATATTTTTATTTTATATTTAAATTTTGACCTCATAGAAAATAAACAAATTGGTATAAGCCTTGGCAATTATTTTGAGAATTTGACATCAAAAGCAAAACCAAATATGCAAGTAGATCTATATCAAATAAAAAGCTTCCCTATAAAACTGGGGACATTGGTGGAGGGAAGATCTCACTGGTGGTGGGGCTAGATTTGGACATTATATACCTGAAACAACTGTATTATGAATAATTTTGTCAATAACAGTGTTCTAATAAACATAAATTTCAAAAAGTTAAAAAAATTTCCCTATAGCAAATGAAGAAAGAAAAACAACAAAATGAAAAGGTCACTTAAGTAATGGTACAAAACATTTGTAAATTATATGTATGCTGAAGACTAGATCTCCAATATACATAAAGAATTCTTACAACTCAATAGCGACATTGATCTGATTTTTTTTTTTTTTTTGGTTTTTGGGCCACACCCAGTGACGCTCAGGGGTTACTCCTGGCTATGCGCTCAGAAGTCGCTCCTGGCAGGCATGGGGGGACCATATGGGAACCGGGGGAATCGAACCGTGGTCCGTCCTAGTCTAGCTTAGGCAAGGCAGCAGGCACCTTACCTCCTGCGCCACCTCCCGGCTCCCAATCTGATTTTTCAAATGAATAGGTGATGGGCCAGAGAAATAGTACAAAAATAATAGTAAAGAAATAACAAAGCTTGTCTTGAATGGTGTTGATCCAGGTTCAATCTCCTGCATCACATATTATCCCATGAGTACCATAAAAGTTTACTACTGAGCAAGAATCCATGAATAACCACTGATCATGACCAGCCATTGTGGCTCCAGAGGAAACAAACAAATGAGTAAATAATTGCTGGAATATATGGCTTAAGTGTTAGAACACATACTTTCTAGGTAAAAGCCCTGGGTTCAATCGCTTAGCATTGAAACAATGTCAGCAAAAATGAGATGATAATATGAATAGACATTTTTCCAAATAGCCATCAAGTTCAAGAAAAGATCAATAGTTAGGAATGTTTAAGTCCAAACTTCAAAGAGTTATCACCTCTGGCCATTTAGAATGAATGACTTATCAAAAATACAATAAATCACAACTATTTGTGAAAATGTGATCACAGTTTTTGAATATTTTTCCAAAGGAAACAAAATCTCTAGCTTAAAAGAATACCACAGCTCTGTTCTTACTATAGTATACTTTGCAATAGGCAACGTATGGAAAAAAATGCTTGCATCCATCAACAGAAGAATGAACAAAGAATATATTGTCTATATATAGATATCATGATATTATTATTCATCATCAGATATAGTGTGAATGAACTCAAGAGAATTCTAAGTGAACTGAGTGTAAGATAGGCAAATGCTATGTGATTTCACCTATATATAGAATCTAAGAAAAGAACTAAGCACAAAGAAACAAAGAATAGAATGATGCTTCCCTGGGGAAGAAGTAGAGAGAGATTTGGAGTACAAGCTTGGAATTATCAGTAGTAAGGATATAATATATAGCATGATAACTATAATTAGTAATATTGTATTGCATATTTGAAAGTTGCTAGTGGAGTAAATCTTAAAAGTTCTCACAAGGACAAAATGTTCTCACCACAAGAACAAAAATCAGAACTGTTTGTTTTTAACTAAAATTAAACTTATCATAGAAATAATTTCCCTGTAGGGGAATATATGTGGAATTCATACAGGTATATAAATATATTTGGATATAAGTTTAATTTTATAGATAAGCCAAATTAATTGTAAGTATTTAACTTCTTATTTTATTTATTTATTTGATTTTGGGGTCACACCCAGTGACTCTCAGGGGTTACTCTTGGCTCTGCACTCAGAAATACGCCCTGGCTGGTTCAGGGGATCATATGGGATGTCGGGATTCGAACTACTATCTATCTTGAATCGGCTGCAAGCAAGGCAAACACTCTACCACTGTGCTATCTCTCCAGCCCCATCAGTTCTTTAGAAATGCCTCAGAATGTTCACCCTATTATATACTTCGGCAAATAAACATAAAAGCAATTATTTAAGAATGGGTATCTGGGGGCCGGAGAGATAGCATGGAGGTAAGGCATTTGCCTTGCATGCAGAATAGTGGTGCGAATCCTGGCATCCCATATGGTCCCCCGAACCTGCCAGGAGAAATTTCTGAGTGTAGAGCCAGGAGTAACCCCTGAGTGCTGCTGGGTGTGACCCTAAAACCAAAAAAGGAAAAAAAGAAAAGAAAAAGAAAAAAGGCTATCTGTACCTATGCTGAGTAGAAAGCTTGGTATTCTAAAATTGAAATTATAATTCTACCTTTACAAAATTGGATCATACAGTGTTGTTAATCTAAGTGCCTTTTTCCTTAGAGGTTATATCAAAGAATGACAGTATTTCATTTAGGTTTAATCATTTAGATTCCTTCTAAAAATAGTGATTTGTATTCTAGTTCAGACTGTGGACTCGAGCCAAGATAAGAAAAACTCAGAGAATAGAAACAGAGGAAAAATATTTTGAGGAAAACCAGTGCTTGACTTTTTTTGAGGTATAAATATATATATATATGTATATATATATATATATGCACACATATATATTCACTTCTGTTCTCCCCACCTTTAGAAATAAACAAATGCCATAACACCAAATGAGAAGAGCAACTTTGAATTTTAAACTTTAAAGAACTCCGAATAAGTTTGATAAGCAACAGGCAGCAACTTGACAGTGGAGTATTCTTTCTAAAACCTCTCATTTCCTGCACTATAATTGAAACCTTGGTAGTAGAAGAAAGCAACATGGCCACTGAACTGCCATTGCTCCTGCTCTTTGCACAGGGGAAAAACGCATGTGTGAATAACTCAGTGTCTAGAACATAGCAGCCTGATACGACAGACACGATGTGAGGCCTGGTCTGCCAGAAAAGTTTCTCCTGGACCAAGAAGATAATAGCAAATAAGTTCATCTAAATGAAACAAACCAAGTAAAGAGACAACCATGGAGTAGAAATACCTGAATTTAATGTTATTTGATTTAATTTTTTACCTTAATTTTATTTCATTTGGTTACTATACAACTATTTATGGTGCTTGCATGTACTTCTTACTGGTTACTATGTGCTGGGACTCAGTCCTCCAGTGTGTGTGGTGGGTTGGGAGGTTGGTCTTGGGACACAGTGACAGAGAGTAAGGCCTCATGCAAGTAGCACAAAAACTATTACAGATCCACAACCCAGGTCCTGTCTGCAACACTCATTTCCACTGTCTGATGCGCCAGAACAGCCTCCCTGGGCCTTAAGCAAGAAAAGGCTGCATTCTCATGTTGTATACAGCAAACTTCTACACTGGCAATGACATTAGAGGGGATTCTATTTCACTACCACCCAAAAGTGACAAGGATAACAACGACAACAGCAACGAAAACGAGATAGGGGAGTTCTCTGTGGGTCATAATATTTCTAAGATCTGACCAGATGGTAGAGTAAGGCAAGTTTGGAATTTATAGAAATACTGCACTAGAACAATGTTTTCAAGTTCAACTGAAGGTCAATAGAGTTCGCTAGATATGAGAAACATGGAATAAATGTTCCTTCTCTTTTCCAAGTGATTTGAGGAAAATATTCCATCTAAGAAAGCACTTCCTTATGCTTCTCAAGATGAAAAGGTTTCTATTTATGTAGTATCCAAATGTCCTGGTGAGAAGCAAAATTTATTTGTCAAACACACTAAACCTACCCACCCAGACTGACTCATCAACCATCTCTCAGACGCTCTCTGAAATCCAGCATCTTTATAAAAAGGAAAATCATATATTTTGATGATGTTTCTCCTCAGATAATACTTATCTTGATTTTTTTGTAACATGATGGGTTTTTTTATGCCCCCAACTCCACAAAGTTACTCTAAAAGCTTTTTGGTTTATTGCTAATTTCCTCCTTTTCAGGCTCAGTTGTACAATATGGTATGTGTGTTGGCTTGTAATTTTGAAACTGAATTTATGGGCCTGCTATAGTTCAAATGATATTCTATTTTTGCTTGCTTTATTTCTGCCTGGGCTTGATATGTTTTATGAGGCTCTTTCCTATAGTACTGGCATTCATATCTGGCATAACCAGAATTCTGTCTCATTTGATATTCCCTCAAAGTTCCAAACCTAAGTATTTTCTTTTTCTTTTGTATGATGTTGGAGCTTGTTGTGACTTTTTTTAATAACTAAAAATGTTTCCTTCCACATCAGAAACCCAAGTTTGTAAGAAATCCCTTTGGGAGTTTATTAAATGTGTATTTGGAGGGCAGAGTGTGGAGACAGCCAACATTAGAACTGTTGTCCATGGAGCGCCAGTGTTTCATAGATGGGATCAGGTCGTTATTGGGAGACAGAGGTTTGATTCTGCACCAGTGAGGTCCACCATTTACCTACCTGACTTCCTCTCTCTTCTCTAATGAGGTCCTGCCTCCTTGCACCCCCAACCCAAGACTTGTCTAAACAGGCTGCTCTTTTCTAAGCTTCTCACTTTCACAGTAATAATGAGCCAGGCTGCTTGGACTGGAAGATCTCAAACAAGCTGACCTGATTCGCCAAGGAAACTTTGAAAACAGAGGACAAAATTGTCAAGAGGTTTGTGCAAATAGAGCAGCACAGAAAAATGGGCGCCTGCATTAGTCCATGGAATAAACATCTTCCCAAACCACTCCACCCTTAGGACATTAGAAAAACCCTAATGATTCCCCCAGGAGAACCTAGATCAAGTTCAAACCCTGCCTTCAACTGGCTATAGGAATTTGCACATGTAACTTCTCTAGATTAGTCTTCAGGTAATACAGAAATGAAAGGGATAGTAGAGTCTTTAAAGCCGGCTCCTGCTTTTTTCTAGAATAGAAATGAAGGAGCAAAATCCAGTAATCAACCTGCAAAACTCATGGGTACTGAGAGGCAGGTCTTCTGAATATCAATAATTTTTTTACTTATTTTTGTACCATATCCACAGTTTTCTCTTACCTATAAAACCTGTGTGTGATTGGACACTAAAAATTGCTCAAGTTTCTTGACGTTTTCATGTTTACCCAAGTCCCTCACAGTATCCAGTTGGATTCAGGGCATGTTAGAAGTCTGAACAGAGCAGTGATTTCTTATTTTCTAATCTCCTCTCTTTCCTACAGTGTTTCTTGTTACCCCCCACCAGTCATTTCCTCTCCATCTCCTATTTCCCTCTGTTAATTAATTCTGAATTTGGAAATAACTTATCAGGACTGAGAGTTCATTTCGTACCATTTATTTCCTTTGAGGGAAACCAATTAGTAAATAAAAATCACATCCTTTAATGGAAGGAGTTTGAAGCACTGGTGGAGGGAAAGATTATGCTTTGTAACTGTAAAATAATGACTTGAACGTTGCTGTGAACTATTAGACTTCAATTTAAAACGTCGGATGAAAAATTTTATATTCCTTTTAAGGGAAAAACATTTCAAAGAAAAACATATTTTAGAGACAGAATGGGAGGGCCAGAGTTTTTGCTTTATTTGGGGGTTTTAGAGTTTTAATCATTTCTAGCAAAGGGTGTTACAGGGAGAAGTTAGGAAGCTGGCTTCGAGAAAATGCAACATTCTAATTCAAGTGTTGTCTGAGAAGCTAAAGCCAAGAGTACTCATTGTACTAATGTGAAAAAGATGAATGACACCTAAATGGGTTTTCTTTGCATCACAGAGCATGGTTAAGTGTTTTACATGCATTTGTCACTGCTATTAATGTAATCACATAAAACTTTCTCTTGTTCTCAAGTGCTTTTAAAGTGAGCTATTTGAGCTTTTGATTCTGCAGGTTTTCCTTCTCTTTCAAAATCAGCAAAGGTAAGATGTAACACCCCCCCCTCCTTTTTTTTCTCTTAATGTAAGAGCTGAAATAAAGAAAAGAATATGGTAGTTGCTGGGGTAAGTTGAGAACTTCGGGGCATTACCTTTCGAGGGCAGTTACCAGTAACTGTAATAAAAATATCCTGAGAGGATCATAAAGGATGTTGTGAATATTGCGAGTGTTTTCTCTGTGATATAATATTAATGCCAGATCATCTAGGTAGACCTTCCAGATAAGTATTCCTCTCTGCTGTGTTTCCCCTCTGACTATAGCTCAGATCTATATTCAGGAAAGATCCCAATCTCAACCCACCACAGTGCCCAGGTAGAGGGATCAAAGGGATCAGAGGCCTTGTCATGGCCTTAGAGGAAGGCCCACCTGGTATCACTTGTGTGGATTCCTCACAGGATAGCAGTAGGTTTTTCCCTACCCTCTCAACTCACCTGTTTTTTCTCTCAAGTGCCTATTGAGAAGCTGCTTCTTTTCTTTCTTCAGCCTGAAAGACCTGGATTTGAAATTTGGCTCTACCATTCCCTGTCACTCTGGTTCTGTGTAAATTATGTAATCCCACTAAGATTTGGTGCCACAGATAAAACCCACCTTGTAGTGCTGGGTTGAGATTATACATGCAAAGCACCTAGCCAAGATGTCTTCCTACCTCTTACCCCTTGTACGTACTGATTCACTTTCACTTAACTGCTGCCCCACCTAAGAGCTATGAAAGTACTGAAAGTATCCTCAAAGATCCTTAGCCCTCCCTCATCCAGTCAGAGTCAAGAAATCTGCAAGTTTCTGTTTGGTTTTGTTTAAGATCTGTAGACTTCACAGTTTTTTTTGTAGTTTTTGTTTAACAGAAAAATTACATTACCAGGAGAGAGACTTCGTAATTTCTCAATGCCATCCCGAATGACCTGTTCCTCATGCACTTAACATGTTGCAAAACTGTATTTGTTATCACTGACATGCCAATGATATATTCGTCTTTATTTGTTTTTTGTTTTGTTTTGGCATCACACCCATGGGTGGGGCAAGAGACTACTTCTGGATCAGTGCATAGGTGTAAATCCTGGATGTTCCAGAGTACAATGTATCCTGGGGGTCAAACTCCAGAAACAGTCCATGAGAGAAAGGAGAGGAGAAAGAAAGAGGGGGAGGGAGAGAAGGAGGGGGAGAAAAAGGAGGAGGAGAAAAAGGAGGGAGAGAGCAAGGAGGAGAAGGGAAAGGAGGAGAAACAGAAGGAAGAGGAAAAGAGAAAGAAGCAGAGGAGAGAGTGAGAGACAGACCGACACAGAGAGATAGAAAGAAACAGAGAGCACAAGTGGACATTTGGTCATTAGGTGGCCTCATGGGGTTGCGGGAGGTGAAGTGCTTGTATGGAAGGGCTCATAGCAAACTTCCACCTGTCCTAAATATCCCACGCACTTTCCCTGGGGTTGACAGAGGTGGGGAGAGAAAAAGTGGTGCATTTACTTACCTAGGATGTTGCCTCTCTCTTCTTTACCTCACTTGTGTCACTCTGAGACCTCCACTGGCAAGAGCATTTTTGAAGAGGGGGGGTTCCTTCCTTTTTTCTTTTCTGCTTGTCTTGTGGAACAAATTAACATCAGACAGATTAACAGGAAAACAATGTAATTTCACCAAAATTTTTTCCTACCTGGAAGAGATCTAGTATAATAGATTAACTTAACCCAATAGCTAAATCATTTCTTTTTTTTTAATTTTTGTTTTATTGAAACAATTGTGATCTACAAAGTTCATCATAGTTGAATTTCAGATATACAATGAGTCAGGGCCCTTCCCACCACCAGTGTCAACCTCCCTCCACCAATGAACACAGAATGCATCCTATACCGCCAATCTTTATCCCCTGGCCTGCCAGTGCTAACAGGTCCCTTTGAGTTTAGATTGTTAAAGTTTGGGTCCCTTGATTCTATGATAGTTAACTTTGGATTAGATATTTAATTCTGTCCTTATCTATTTCCCCACCAATGCATCTGAGACCACTTGTTCCCTGGCCGCCAGCATCTCTTTATTTCTTTCTTCTTACTTAGTTTTATAGAAAAATGCAGGAATAAGTGGTAAATAAAGTAATCCGTGTCTCAAGGTTCTATGAAAAAGGCGGGAGCCCCTAAGTGACCTCTTAACAAAAATCTCCAGTTAAAGCAAAGTACCGAAAGGACCAGTCCATGATATGAAGCTTACCACGAAGAGTGGTAAGTGAAGTTAGAGAAATAACTTCACTACAACTACCATGACAGAGAGAGAGAGAGAGAGAGAGAGAGAGAGAGAGAGAGATACAATGCCTGTTTCAAAGACAGGCAAAGGATGGGAAGGAGGAAAATGGGAGACAATGGTGGCGTGATAGTTGCACTGATGAAGTGGGGTGTACATTTTATGTCTGAAACCCAATTATAAACATGTTTCTAATGATGGTGTTTAAAGAAATTTTTATTTTTTAGGGGGCCACACTGGGCAGTTCTCAGAGGTTACTCCTGCTTCTGCACACATAATCTGGCTTGGGGACCATATGGGATGCTGGGGATCGAACCCGGGTCCATCCTGGATCAGCAGTGTGCAAGGCAAAGACCCTACTGCTGTGCTACCACTCAGGCCCATAGAAATTATTATTTAAGAAAAGAAAAGATAAAGAAAGAAAGAAAGAAAGAAAGAAAGAAAGAAAGAAAGAAAGAAAGAAAGAAAGAAAGAAAGAAAGAAAGAAAGAAAGAAAGAAAGAAAGAAAGAAAGAAAGAAAGAAGAAAGAAAGAAAAAGATGGGGAGTGGGGGAAGGAAGGTAACCAAGAAGGAAGAGTTAACATTATTAATGTCATGCAGATTTAAATGGCTTTCTTCTGCATTGAAAGATTTGTCATTCTAGGTCTCCTTTCAGGGTATAATAAAGAATCACTCTTACAGAAGAAGGTTTGGGGAGCTATATTCAATCTGTGCTGTGCTGTGTGTTTGTGTGTGTGTGTATGTGTGTGTATGTATGTATGTGTGTGTTGGGGTGTATCTGCTATTGGCAGGTCAACCCCAAGCTTATCTCTCTAGCCTTTACTGTGATTGCTGTTTCCCCCCAATATCAGCCTGAAATTAATCTTGTGCTAAAGAAACATGTATCATGTTTTGAGGCAGCAAATTTTGTTTTTCTTTTCCACAGGATATGTATATTCAGTTTTTATGCATCCCCAGGCCCCCATTCCTTGCACCACCACAGAATTACTCCTTTCTTTCCTTAAGGTGTCTTAGAGGCTTCTTATTGCCTCATACTCAATATTTTTAGAGTATTACACAGCTAAAATCATACAGTAGTGAGTCTTTTCAAATTAGTTTCTTCTACTTTGAAATATGCATTTATATTTTCTTCAAATCTTTCTGTGATTTGATAGCTTCCTTCCTTCTGTTTCAGAATAATTTTTCTTGGGTGATTTCACAGATGGGTTACACAATCACCTATTGAAGGACATCTTAGTTGCTTCCAAATTTTAGCAATTATGAATAGACCTGCTCTCACTCAACATTTGTGTGTAGGTTTTTGTGTGGACGTAACTTTAATTCCTTTGGGCAAAGACCAAGGTGCACAGTTGCTGGGTGGTATAAGAAGCTGATTTCAGAAGAAACCACCAAACTGTCTTCTCAAATGACTGAGCCATTATGCATTCTCACCAGCATTTTTTAAATGCTGAAAAATTCTTTGGAAGAAAGGGCACATTTCTATTATGAGCCACAAACATTCGCAAGTCTCTGTATTTTGATTACATCCCTAAATTGGGGTTTCTTAAATTTCTAAGACTCAAGCGTACATTCCAAAGGTTTCCTACATCTGAAAGATATTTCTTTGTATCATAAATAAAAAATGGTCCTCAGGGGGAAAATAGAATTGCAAGAATGATAGGCCAACAATTTTATTAAAATAACAAATTAGGTAATTTTATTGCAATTTTTTGAGATCCAGTACTTTGTATCTTTGATATATAAACCAAAATCACTGCTGCTAAAACTTTAATTGAGATCTAGCATACACCAAAAGTAAAGAAAGAAAAGAAAGGCAGATCACTTACAAAACAGGGTGCCCTTAAAAATAATGAATTAAAATATTTCAAATAAAATGAAACTTTGATATGAGTCAAAAAATACTGAAAAGAGAAGTTAGATGTTAATTAATCAAAATTATTTTTTATTTATTTTGGTTGTTTGGGGGTCTATATTTACATATTCACTAATGCATATTATTCTTACCCCAAACCAGCACATTCTAACAAATGTCAAACTTTTCATGACTTTAGGAAATTGGTTAAAATTAAAGAATTAAGGAGCCCAGCTGTAGATCAAAAGGTAGAGAGCACTTGCCTTGTATAGCAGGGGATTGGGTTCAATCATAAACTATCCTGGCTCACCTAGCCAGTACTGCCAAGCCAAAGTATCATGAAAGGAGTACTAGCCAGAGTAATTTTTTAAAGGAATTAGAGAGGGAAAAAAGAGAATTAAGGTGAATTATTGGAAGGAGTGAAGGCATTTTGAGAGAGACCACTGACTAGAATGGATAGTAGAGAGGCAAAGCTTTGCCCAAAACCTCCATGTGAAACTTTGGGTAGAGAAGTCCCAAAGTATGATTGGACAAGTAAGAAGAAGTAGGCCAGTCTTTATAAGGTATCCACTTCTTTTGTAATTTGCAAATAGTAATGAATAGCTATTTAGAAAATGGTCACATATGGTCTGAGTCAGACAGCAGGATGTCTACTAATCATGAAATCAAAAATATGGAAGAAAAATTAAAAGGAGTAATTGACACATCGTGGGTGAAGTGGACAGTTTCCAAGAAGGAAGATAGAGGCCTGAAGAATCTTGAAGAAGTAGCAATATAGGAGTGGTTGTGACCTTTCCTCCAGGAAAGATGCTCCTACAGATTTTATCCACCAACCTTTTTAACATTCTCTTGCAAATTCCTCATGACTTTTCCTAACCCAACATGTATTCCAAAGCCACTTGGACCAAAGAAACCTCTGGTAAGGACCACATCAAGGCAATAATGGTAGCCTACAAGTTTAAGCAGAGATAATCTAATAGAACAAAATCTGAGGACAATGGACAACAGAGATGAGAAAACAGAGATGGGGACATACAGACAACGAAACGGAAAAACTGATTAAGCTGAAGCTGTCCACACCTAACAGATGGTTGAAACAGAACAAATTTGTCTTTCTCAATGTATATACCTTCGCAAAAGGCGTATACATTCACAAGGTAAATGGCATGATTGATAAAAATGGAATGAGAAATATCAGACTGCCGATGTGTTTCCAGGTAGAGCAGGGAACAGAAGGAAAATCATGCTGGGCTGGGTCTGTTCCCAGCTTTGGAACTTGGCAGCATTTTCAGAGTTTCGCTCAAGTTCTCAGGTCAAAGGAATCAAGTTGAAGAGGTATTCATGTAAACATGCTGTGTTTTTCTGTGAGTAACAGAACTACTCCAGTTATTTATTTTAGATTTGCAAAAATGTTCTCATCTCCATCGCTTCAGGGCATGTGACAATATAAAAATTGAGACTCATTTGAGGGAAAATGTTCTCAGGGAGAGAAAATGTCTAATTTAGCCTTCTCCAATAGCTTACTGCAGATCCACGGAAAGCATTAAGACAATAATCCTTGTAGGTAGTTTGCATTACTTCTTATTGCTGATGAATTTTTAAAATGTCTTAGGATACATCTACAAATAAAGAAGAGTTTCATCAGTAAGAGTGTGTGTGTGTCTGTGTGTGTGTGTGTGTGCGTGTATTTTTCTCTATATATTAAGGTAAGATCCCTCCCCAAATTCTTTTCAAGTCCTTTTTCAGTAACTAAGCGGCCTCATTTTTTCCCCATAGGTTTGGTGTTTACTCTTCTTGCTACAGATTTTTAATCATTCTCTGCATCTATTGATGAGACCCGGGAAATCTAATCAAAGGCTCTGGACTCAGGGGCTCTGCACTTTGCCTTGCTTTATTTTAAAGGAAGGACTTCTGTGGTTAGTCATCCAAATATATTATGCATAAAAGAATTTGCATTAGAACTCTAATACTGCCCCTCTTTCTGAAATGGAACTCTATGAGGTAATACATCACTGGTAAACTTTAGATGGTTAATATTGTGGCCTTTTCAGATGTCATCACAATCTTATTTATGTAAATCAATAGTTCTCAAATATTTGTTTCTTATAAGTTGGGGGTTTTGTTGATTCAGTTTGATGTGCTAGAGACTACATACTTAAGGACAATTGGAGTATGCACTTTGTACTCTTGAATCTATTCAAATTTTAAAAATTGGGAATAAAATGTATTCTCGCCTTTGAAAAATAGTTTGCTGTATTTGTAGAAAACATTGGCAAGCAGAAAATTCTAAGAGTAGTCTTAAGTCAACACCTAGACACATGCAAAATAATATAAGGCAATCACCACACAACAGAAAAATTTTAGAAACAGATGGAGAAATGATAATGAATTATATTAAGTTGTAATAGTTTCCTGGAATAACTGATTTTGACTCAATTTAGGGAGAAGGTGTGTGTTGGGCCACACCCATCTATTCTCAAGACTATTCCTATCTTTCTCCATAGGGATCACTCATGGTGGAACTTAGGGTACCTTAAGTTGTGTTGGGATCAAACTAGGCTAACCCACATGCAAGGCAAGCACCTCACTGATCAGGACATCTTCCCAGCCCATTGAACCAGAAAAGGAGAGTTAGAACAAATAAAGTCTTGAAACATCTTTGCTACCAGTAAACAATCAAGTGGATAAGCTAAATGTTATATCTTATTAAAATACTATACAAACTTATTTCCTCAATGTACCTTGAAATACATATGAGACTGGAATATCTAGTATTGTAGATATATGTGCACTTTTCCTAAGATAAAATCGCTTTCTAAATACCAGCAATCAATAGGATTCAGAAGCTATGAGTTAGCTTTCAGCTAACTAGAACTGCCAGCTCATAACATCTGTTGACACCATATATTTAAGTCACAAATATAACAGAGTACAAGCAAATCAAAATACTCATGATTGGTCTTAATACTTTTGGGTTTATATTTAATTAGTGTTACATAGCATTATATGTATAAGATATATGTCAGTTTCAAAAATATTATCATGATGATATTGGGATTCATTTTATGATCTATAAAAGGGCAATAAATATATGTGTTTGTGGCTTTATCTTAAAAAAAAGATAGTAGTAAAGAGGAAGCACTAATAGAATGAGAAAAAAAGTGTGTGAGACTTTATACTTCACATGCCAGAAAAATATTCTTACTATGTCTTAAAATAATCTGCTAATCAAATCTTCACTACTCTTCACACATTCCAGTAGGTTAATTCCCAGATTCTTTTTCCTAACACATAACAAAACACATAGCTGGCTGGGATTGGGTCCTGTGTAGGATAATGAAGCCAACTTGGGACTGTTATTTATGCAGGCTGGAATGTCAGGGAGCAGCTCTGAGCAGCTCTGAACATGTAGATCTTTCTGTGGAAATTCTATGAGATGGTGTCAAACTAAGAAGCAAAGACAAGAAGGGGAAGACAGAGGAGCCGAAGTTTCCAACCAAAACAAACTACATCGTATATCAATCTGAAACAATGAGGGTTGCAGCAAAAAGGAGGCAGGAGGCAGAGAATAGCATAAGGAGCAGGATCCCTAGTGGAAGAAACTCATCCTTTCCTTTGACAGTGTAATGCCTGAGCCAGGAAGAGTTCTTGGCATATTGTAGATGTTCAGTTAATATTTGGCAGGTAATAAATGGTTGATTAAACCAATGAATTAATAAAAAGTGAAATCAGTGAAATTCAGTACACAAAATAGATTTGTTTTATATTAGCTTTAGTATGAGTAGCATAAAATGACTTTAAAAGCATCTGACTACACTAGAGTAGGTATATGCTTCCAAAAGGGGTAAGCATGGAAAAGAGAATCTCTGCAATAAAAAAGTCATTCCTTTCATATATTATCATATTTATTTTCTCCATTATTATCAACTAATTGAGCTCCAACAGTTTTGACATATCTAACCTTTTTCATTGATGCCCGAGTATATTGTGTTTTCAGAGGTGGGTCTTATATACATATAGAGCTATTTATCAGTGAATGATTAAATCAAAATTCATAATATTGCACATTGATAGAGATGGCAACAAAAGGGGAGAATGCTTGAGTAACTTAATATAAAGGAGAAAAGGGATTAAAAATCATACCAAATAAAGTGAATTCTAATAATAGCAAATACACCTTACAGATAACAGACTAGCTAAAGTTTTCTTATTGCATTTATCATTTAGTATTTCCTAAACTTGGAAAATGCTATATTGGCAGAATCCAAATGTTTCCCTAATATTTTATACTTTTTACCCCTGATTAACCTGTGAACTAAGTCTCATGTCATTCCAGGAAAACACAACTCCAACTAAATTGACTGTAATGTTATTTCATTTCTCAGTGTGGATTAAGTCTATCCCTTCTATCCCTCTATCTGGATATAGTCCTCCTTTCTTACGAGTTGCTACCTCACTTTTCAGTCTGTAGATATGTTGCCTAATATTTTGGTTTGTTCCTCCATTTTTATAAAGGTTTTATTGCATTTATATTTTTGAGAGCAAAGTCAATGACTTATGTAATACACATAGGGTATTTGAAAACTATCGATTTGTTTTACTAGCTGTGGTGTGTCAGATTTTATATAAATCTGCATTTTCAAGCAACTAAGTCTGAAACAGGAGGTGGAATGACACAAGGATAGGGTGCTATACATTTTACATGAGTACACCCATCTTTTGGAAACACATGAACGTGATCTCTGGAGCATTTTGTTCATTCCAGTGTAGAATAGTCAAACTTCTAAATTTTGTCAATCTTGCATTTGATTTCTCTTTCTGCCAAATAATTAGCCTATTAGTCACACCAGGTCAGAACGAAAAGCCTGCCCTGAGTTTATGAACTTTTAAGAGCCCCTTTTTCTGAAACAACAGCTGGCTACAAGGACTTTACAGACAGCTGCAGTGGATGCTATACAAGTGGAAGCAGGTTATAAGGAGTTCAAACTGCTGTGGGGCTCCGTTGAACTGTTCTTTTCTCTTCTTCAGTTGTTTCCTACATTTTCATGATCCTCATCAGACCTAAGTCATTCCTCTGATGATGATACATAAGTAGAAAGTACTTTCTATGGCCAGATATGGCTGTATGCCTAAATATGAACATTGATAGCAGTCCATTGATAAAAGATGTTTAATACTTATAATAATTTATTAAAAGCATATGCCCTGGCTTAGGTAATGACAGTAATATATACTCTTCCTGCTATTAGCAGTTATAAACCTCTGAAAATATAAAAAATTACAATGTGAAGTCCTGAAGAGCACCCAAAAGCAGGCAGAAAATGGAGAAAATATGATCCTTCTAAAAAGACAAACTTGAGGAGATAATTATTTTCTTTTTAATGTTGCCCAGTTCATGGAAGATATGGAATCTAGAAAGTACAAGTTGTTCTGTGCTTCAAAATCAGAGTTTAGGAGTATACAATACTGAAGAAATATTGCAAAAGAAGAAGCAGTCATAGGAAGAATCTCTAAACTTATAATTAAACTATCTCCAAGTTTTTATCTTGTTCTTGAACTGTACAAATAATAAATGAGAATTCAGAGTGTTGAGTGAAAATTAAATGCAGAAAGATGGAAATAGCTGAGGAAAGGTTTCAACATCTGCCTAGTTCTCTGGTGACAGATATGACAATCATATGCCACCTAATTTTACTGATATTGAGTGTATATCTTGAATTTATTGTTGAAGACTCAAAAGTGCAGCACAGAGATAATTCAGTAATAAGGCACTGGCCTTGCATATGTTCAACCTAGATTTGATCTTCATTATTGTATATTATTCCTTAAGTACCACTACGCATAATCCTTGAGCATAGAGTCAGGATTAAACCCTGAACACTGACACAACTACCCTCAACCCCCCAAAAAACAAACAAAAACCTCAGAAGGATCTTATCTCAGATTAAAGTGAAAATAGATTTGCCTACCAAAGTTCAAAACTAAAATGAAAAATTTTCAAGATCAAGGTGATCTACCAATAGTCATTTTAATACCTGCTTATATAAGTATCTTCGTAATTTTTCAGGGGAAAAAAAGAAAGATTTGTCATAATGAATCATTCTGTACAATGTCCTACGGAATTTTTGAATTGGGCACACCAAACAGAAGGAAATATGACCTGGAGTTAGAATGTGATCCAGTGTATTGGATGTAGCCAACCAGGGTTCAGGCCCTGGAATTGCATATGGTTCCCGTGCTAGTTTGCTGTAATTTCTGACCACAGAGCTAGGAGAAATCCTTAGCAGAATGTGATCCTAAAAATTTAAATAAATAATAGAATGTGACCCAAGAAACCTGCAACTCAGTTTAAATATGCAGGAAATAGAAACAGAATTTTAAAGACAGATCTCTATAATTAGTGTTCATCTCAGCATGATTCACAATAGGTAAGATAAGGAGAAAACTTGAATGCTGGTAGGCAGTTGAACGGATGAGATTAACATATAAAAGATGATATTACTCAGATATGAGAAGAAGGAATCCTTTTATGTACAACCACATGGACAAGCTTGAGAGAACTGTACTAAGTTATTAGTCAAAGGCAGGTGATGCATGATATCATTTATGCATGAAATCTTAAAATTCAAGACAAAAATTAAGACAAAATATCATTCATGTATAAAATCCTAAAAACCAAGCCCAAGACAGGTGATGTATAATATCATTCATGTATGAAATTCTAAAAATCTAGAGCAGAACAAAAAAATTGGCTAATTCAAAAAATTGCCCTAATTGGCCTTAGGGCAGAGCAGACCTATAGATGAATACACTGTATTATATAATTACTTTATGTGATATAATATAACTTTTCAAAATTCAAATAATCTTATATCTACCTAACAAAAAATAACATGTGAGTTGACATATGTGTTCAGTTCCATAATATGAATATTTTTAAATTTTTATTTTGACCATGTTGACTTACATATCTTTTACAGTAGTATTTTAGATACATATTAACATTAAATCAGGGGAATACCCATCACCAAATGTGTCCTCTCCCACCCCTGTTCCTTTCCTGCAACCCATATCCCCCACCATTACTTTCTGGGCTGCTAGAGTAAGTGGTCTGTGTCTAGCTTACTGTTAGTGATCATATATCTGTTTGGTCCTGGTGCCCTCCCTTGTTTCTCCCTCCATTTGAGAGGTGCAGCTTGATCCAGTTATGTGGTTTTGTTTGAAGGAAAGAAAAACAATAGAATGGAGTAAAAAAAAATCAGATAAGCTGAAAATGGGCGAAGTCTTTCTAAAGGCTTTCAACCTCATTTTGAGAGAGGACAGGAAAAAGGTAATTGAAATACCACAACAATACAGAAAGAAATATCAAATAAAATATCCAGTGAGCACTACAGCAATAAGGACAAGCACCACACAATAGTCTCGATTCTGAAATCAAACCATGCTGGAGTGCAAAAAGAAAGATAAAATAAAATAAAATTGGAGACATCAACTTCAATATCTACACCAAAATAAAGTAGTCAAAAATCAATCAATCAAAAATGAATATTTTCAAAAGAATATCAAGTAACTATTTATATGGATATACTTTAAATATCTAATCATTTCATTTATCAATTAGACCTCGATAAACTGAAAAAAAATTTAAAAAGTTAAACCAAAAATCAGTTGCTGCCAGCTAATCCCTCCCACGAAGATGGCAAAGGATTTATTTCTCCAGGATGCATAAAACTATTAAATGGAAATAGAAATGATATGAAAGAACGAGCAACATATGAAATAATGTTTCTTCTTTTCTACTTATCTAACAATTATTATCCAAGTAATGATTATGTCTATGTTACATTTTATTTAGAACTTACTTTGTACCAAGCTCTATCCTGAGCTTTACAAATTCTTATTCATATAATTTTCATAGTAACCCATCAAGATGCTGAAGTGTATAGGAATTTGAATAGCATCACAGTTGGAAGTCATTTAAGAGTTAAAATATGGTTTGTGGAAATGGAATATTTCTAGGTCCTAATACTACCTTCCTTACCATGTATACTTGACATATATTTATCAGCTTATTAAACTTAGTATATCAGCTTCTCCATGCATAAATTATCACTCTTTAAGTTGTGAAGATTAAAGCAAATTCTTATAAGAAAAAGGCATCCTTAAACTAGGTACATAGTAAGCTCACCATAAACGTTAGGCAATGTTATTATGTGATTTGGAACCAGGACTCCATACTGCTGACCCATGAAGTTCTGGTTCTTTTTTTT
>PVKC010005722.1:0-32553 GCA_004027635.1 Crocidura indochinensis | reverse complement strand
TAACTATTATTTATAAACTATATCTTAAAAATAAATTGCCAAGACATAAATTCTAAGAAAAATTTTAACAGATTTTCCTCTAAGATACTTAGGCAATCTATCATTAAAGACCCAAATCCCAAAAGAATTAGAACTTGATATTAATGATTTTATAACATTAACTACTTGTATACATCATAAGAATAAATTGGCCCTCTGTATTTAATAAAACCTATCTTATTCATATTAATGTTGTTTATTTATTGAAAAAGAGCTCTTTATCTTACATGCTTAAAAAAATGGTATCAATCTAAACTTTCCCATTATACCTGAAAGAGTTCAAGAATTTAAGAACAATATTTCAAGTAGTAGGTGGAACTCTGGTAGTAAGTGGAAAGATAACAGAGGGAAAACAGAACCTAAATATGAATGTTAGAACTCCGTACCTCAACAACTACTAAATTCACTCAGCAAAAATAGTTCTTAAAATTGTAACGACCAACAGCTGACTTCCTGGTGGCAATTTTTTAAGACTGTGACTCAGAATACAAAACAATCTACTTCAAGCATAGTTGGACATGTTAGGTGAAAATATCCCAATAAAACAATGCTAGATGCTACTTATACAAACTAAAAGCTTAAAAATACACAATTATACCCAGTAGTTGAGAAGAAAGTTTATTACAATCCTCAAATAACAAGGCAACCTAAAGAACTCATTTATAATGAAAATATAAACAAAACACATCGCAAATACAAGTCTTTTTGAAAAGCTTTTGTTCCTTCTCTAAATTTATACAAATTAAAGATCATCACTTCTCAATTTTCATTTTCCTACTGCTATCATATTTTAAAAGACTTTTTTTAGAAATGCAATCTTGAGCTCAAGTGGAAAATATTATCCACTAAATCTTTTCATTATCTTTTCTTATTTCCATAATCTTTTTTTATTCAACAACTAAACTATATATATATACTATATATGCATGTGTGATTATTTATATATAATTTGCTTGTTTGTTTGTTTTGAGGGGGGCCAAACTTGGTAGTGCTTAGGGCTACTATTGGCTCTGCACTGAGTGATCACTCCTAGTGAAGCTCAGGAGATACATGGAAAGCCAGGGATCAAACCTGAGACAGCCACATGCAAAACTAGCACTCTACCCAGTGTACTATATTAATCTGATCCCAAATTATAAACATTTAGCATTATTAACTTAAGAGCCGGTAAGATACACAAACCATGTATTTTGTCACTAAAAGAGTTTGTCTTTTTGCTTATCAGATTTAACCTCCATGACCTAGCAAAAGCCATTTTTAAGGCTCTTCGTTTTTCATTTCTGTGGTTACATGCAAATGTCTTTTCAAAGATCTATATATGAATTTGTGAAAATAAAAATAAATACATTAGTGAGCTGAGAGATAGCATGGAAGGTAGGGCGTTTGTGTTGCATGCAGAAGGACGGTGGTTCAAATCCCAGCATCCCATATAGTCCCCTGAGCCTGACAGTAGTGATTTCTGAGCATAGAGCCAGGAGTTCTGCCTGGTGTGACCCAAAAACTAACTAACTAACTAACTAACTAACTAACTAACTAACTAAATAAATAAATAAATAAATAAGTAATTCTGTGAATAATTTGAGATTTTATTTGTGAATTTATTTACCTATAGCATGAATAACTTTAAAAATAAATCCAGGGGCCCGAATTGCAGTACAAGGGATAAGGCCTCTGCTTGCAGGCATAACCTAGAAGAGAGCACTTCAATCCCCCAAGGTCCCATATGGTCCTCCAAATCAGGAGCAATTTCTGAGCATCTAGCCAGGACTAGTAACCATTGAGTATCACTGGGTGTGGCCCAAAAAAATCCCCCAAATAAAAAAATATTCAACTGAAAAATTCAAATCTCATAAAATTCTTTATGAAAATTGAGAAATTTTTAAATATATAGCAATTTCTATCTCATATAGAGATCATTTCCAGTACTACTATAGAAAATTAAAAATAAATCAGCATAAAGATAAAAGAAAACAGCTAACAAGTAACAAGTGTCTAACCAAATTGTATGTTATATCCAACCAAAATTGTGAAATATTATTATTTAAAATTAAGTTAAAAAACTTCTCTGAGCTATGTGGAACCCAAATATATAAACTACAATGACACCTCAAATTGTAAAGAAATAAAATATATATTTATACATATAAATCCTTCTACTTACATATGAACACTAAATAACATGCAGTAGATTGTTAATATATTAACACACTTGGTGTACATTCTGCTTCTATTCAAGCTCTAATGACCTGCATCGAATTGGAAACTTCCTAAAATAACATCAAATTAAAATTCTTTACAGTCGTTTGAGATTGTAATACAGCAAATAAAAGTCCTGTTTTTACCTGGTTACTTGTCATTTGTCTTTCCTTAAATGTCAAGTACAGAAAACGTAAAAAAGAATTCTAGTAATTTTAATCCCAGATAAATTGTAGTTTACAATAAACATACACAAAGAAAAATTTAACTTACTGCTAGAATGATGCTTCGGATATAAAAGAAGAAACACACAAAGAAGAATGTGAGTGATTTATAAGATGGTTACAATGATGACTATATAAAAACATCATTCTGCCTTTTGGGCTCCATCTACAAACCTTTACTTCTCGAACTTAAAATCTTGGGGGAAATGTATCAAGTCCACCCTTTTTATATAATTCCATGGAGTACCATTTCTCTTAGGAATAGTCAAGAAGTCAAATGGATTTGGCTAGGCAGGGTCACCTTATACTTTGCAAAGTTTTCTGAAATCAGGAAATTGATTCAATCATATCCACTGTCATCGATGTCTTCACCCATGAACAAAACAACTTCTGGTGGTTATTATGTCTAAAACCACTCCTCCCAGGAAGTAATACCAAGGAATATCCCAAATATCATCATAATAAATCAATTTAAATATAGTTGTTTGAAGATCTCTCACAAGAAGACAAACAAGTCAAGAAGGTATCAGCTATCTAGGAAAAAATTCCAAACGCATATCACAGAGGCAAGATGAAACCAAAAAATCAGACTGAGACTGTAACTTTTGCCCAACTTCCAGAATTACAGCAAATAGTATGTTAGTATTATTATGTGGCCTGAAAAAAAATGGATGGACCATGGCCAGTAAAAATGGTACAGTTGAGATACTAACATCCTACACTAGTTAACTTATAAAAACACACAAAACCACCCCCTCCCTGGCACAGTGAGTCAAAACAAACTGCTGACAAATCCTACTGGCTATGTGAGGGGGCGCAACAATAATACACAGCGAGAACAAACATGCCTCTGTTTTCTTCTAAAGTCTGTTTCTAAATCTACAAGCTTGATGTAAGGGAACAATAATTCCTTTCTTTAAAGCCTTGTCTACATATTCAAAACATCGCAGATGTCCTTCAGAGTGATTTGTCCATGACAAACAGAAATAAAAAAGGAAAAAGAAAAAGAAAAAATTTACAGTACAGGACCAGAACAGCAATCCAACTGCCCAATGCTGCTTTTGGATTTAGCAGTTAAGTAGAAAGGCCCGCACCCCCAAACCATCTTAACTTTATCCTAGCTAAAATCTAAAAGATCATTTTTAAGCTTGAAAATCTTTATCTGTACTCTCAGTAAGAAGATCATGACAGAAATAAGACCTTTTTCCTTGTGCACATGGATTGATTTCCTCCATAAAGAGTCATGAGACGCCATAAAGACCATCTGCTGGAGAACACACCGTAAAGAAGATGAAGCTTCTCTGTCACTACTACACACCAAATGAAACTGGACTATTCATGTTGAAAGCACAGCTTTTGAGAGGATTTCCCTGTTGCTGAAAATTTATAAATAAAATAATCATAGAAATAAAAACAATCTTTGAAGAAATGTTAAAATTAGAAGAGGAAGTGAAAACAACACTCATTGAGCTTAAATATACTATGGCTAGACCCTGTTTTCCTCTTTAAAAATCAATGGCGTTAGGGATGTTGATTAACTCAAGCCAGGTTCAATTTCTGGCATCACCCAAAGCATTGGGTACAACCCTGGAAGCTCTGCACAGCACTATTTTTGTGGCTCTGGAGGTACAGCACCTCTGGAGGATGGGGAAAGGTCCCCCAAAATAATTCCTTGCACTCATTACCTGAGCAGCATTCCTGCTGGGTTGACAGAAAGGTGCTGATGAAACCTCCTGATCACTGCGGGGGAGGCCAAAACATATATAAATTTCATGACATTTGTTGCCATGTCTGCAAATATTAATGTTGTGGAAGAAACTTGTGAAAAGTGAATATTATATGCAAAGAATTTAAATTAACTTAAATGACCAATTCCCTCACTATTTTTAAGACAGCAATGTTTGACAATACATAGCAAAATGGTCCATGGAAAATCATGATAAATGCTCCCATAAGAGGAACAATGACATTTTGGTGCAAAGATCATAAATGCTCAAACAGTATGGGACTGAGGGAGGAGTGTTAAATGCAGCTATATCAATAACAAGAAAGGATTTGCATCAACAGGGGAACTAGATAGAGGAAGGGAGAAGGGTGGGAGAAAAGGCTAGCATACAAAGGCAAATTCTGAAGGGCAGTTAGTTCTTAAGTCAATCTGGTTTCAAGACAACTTCCATCTTTCTTTGCTAATATGAATCTTTGCAAAGATTTAGAGAACTTATCTTTTGAGAGCTCATTAAAAATGATTTACAATTGAGCATGAAACAAGTTGAGGATGAAGGAAGCTCAGTTAAAAAAAATAGAGTTATGTGACATATCAATTAATGCTTCCTGCTAGTATGTACATACAAAAAGAGATTTTCTGGGGATTTAAAGAACAGGGAGGGTGGCAGACAAGGTAAGTGTAGTTTTTAAAAATGGGATGCTCAGAGCTCAACTGCTAAAGTTAAAGAAATGTACTTCATTATTCTAGAGGAGTGCTTTTCAACTCCCTGTCCATGGACCAGTGCTTTTGTGTTATTAAAAAAAAAAAGGTTAAAAATCATTATATCAAAATTAAAATGCATCAACTAGTGCATGGACTGTATAGGTAAGAAAACCATCAATGTAGATAACTACCAAAGATAACAGAGAGATACTTTGTGAATCCTCACTAAAAACAAAACAAAATAGCATCAAACAAACAAACAAACAAAAAAACAATAAAACCTCACGCAATCAAGTTTTAATGTGATGAACTTTACATTTAGAAGTACTTTGATGCAAGAAAGGAAATCAAGTCTAAGAGGGAACTAGCATCTCAATCAATGACTACCTGTTATTAATATTTTATTGGGCTTATAAGGTCACAAAGGTCACTAATTCACAAAGACTCACTGGCAAAGTAGGGAAGACAAAATGTAAATGAAAAAAATCGTCAAGAATGCAAACTTTCTAAAACTTTCAAAGAGTAAGTATATCAATAGTGCAGAGGCCGGTACACCTTTCAAACAATCTCAGGGGTCCTCAAACTTTTTAAACAGGGGGGCCAGTTCATTGTCCCTCAGATCGTTGGAGGCCGGACTATAGTAAAAACAAAAACTACGAACAAATTCCTATGCACACTGCATATATCTTCTATTGACGTGAAGAAACAAAATGGGAACAAATACAGTACGTGGCCCTCGGGCTGTAGTTTGAGGACCACTGGTCCAGATGATTTTTTGTTTGTTTGTTTTTTGGGTCACACCCGGCAGTGCTCAGGGGTTACTCCTGGCTCCATGCTCAGAAATTGCTCCTGGCAGATGATTTTTAATGATGTGGACCACATAATCTATTCACAACTACTCGCTTGTGCTTTCATGGCGCTAGAATGTCTATGTGTCAATTATAGCTTTTGGGGGGAAGAAAATAGACTGGATTTGACCCAGAGCCTATAGTTAACAGAACATACTTACAATGGAGAAAGGCATTCCCATAAATTACCAACTTCAAAACTTTAGTTGCTGTATACAATTTAATATACTCTATCATGGGAATCAAACAAATTGAAATTAGGGGAAAAGTCACCAAAAATTGTAAAGCATTCTATTGTTCTTGAAGACTTGAATCCATAAAAATACATTGAATAAAATAATCAACAAATAACCAGAAACAATCAATTGAAAGTTTTCCAAGATTTCTGGAATAGACTGAATTTGACAATTCCATGTATTGTTACAATTACAGGAAATATATTGCATATAAAAACTCTTTGAGAAGAAAAAATAATGTGTAGCACCTACAAAAATGATGTTCCATTTTCCTACCAATGTATTTGTTATATGGGGTTGGCATGGTGGAACAAGAGGTAAGGTCATCTGCCTTGCAAGCACTAGCGTAGGGCAGACTGCGGTTCAATCCCCCAGCACCCCATATGGTCCCCCAAGCCAGTAGCAATTTCTGAACGTGTAGCCAGGAGTAACCCCTGAGAGTCAATAGGTGTACCCCCAAATATATATATTTTTTTATATTATATAATTGTACCATGATGGATATACAGTTTATTATATATAGATAAAATCAGAACTTAAGGGGGCCGGGCATGGCGCTAAAGGTAAGGTGCCTGCCTTGCCTGCGCTAGCCTAGGACAGACCGAGGTTTGATCCCCAGGTTTCCCATACGATCTCCCAAGCCAGGAGAGACTTCTGAGCACATAGCCAGGAGTAACCCCTGAGTGTCACTAGTGTGGCCCAAAAACAAACAAACAAAAAAAATCATAACTTAAGATTTCAGTAAAATAGTGAGGTAGTAGCCTTTCATATTTTCTTAACGTAATGAAAATGCTGCTCATTTATACAAATTCTTACAGTAATCAAAAAGCAAGCAGAACCTCTGCCTTCCTCCTTCTACCTCTGTCTTTGTCTTTGTCTCTGACTCTCTCACTTTCTCACACACAGAGTAAAGCATACTTGAACATAAATCTTTAGATAAAGGTTCTGAGTGTGATAAAAAAAAAAGGTGTCTTATTAAAAGAGAAGTTGCAATGACCATTTGACATGCAATCTTAATATTAGCTTAATGAAGATGAGAATACACCTCATTTTCACATGAATATAATGTGCTAATTGTTCAAATGAACTCTCTTGAAACCAAGTTGAAAGGGGTTTACAATGCTGATGCCCTTGGATGCCAACAACTGCAGGCTCACACCTGCCGAATAGTAATGAGACATCATTTAGATACACATCACATGTTAATATATGCAATTCCTGTCAAACTGTGTCATTTCCAATCAATTTGGCTTCTCTGCACAGAAAAGTAAATTGGAACACTTACTCTACACAGAGGTAACAAAAAAAAAATAATATAATTGACATGTAACAAAAAAATAATATAATTGATTTTTGTGCAATAGAATTTCAATCTTTCTTACCTACTAAAATCATCTTTATGGTTTTGATTATATGATGCGAACATGATTCAATAAAAACAATTTTTTTCTTTTAAGATAAATGGATATGAGATGAAATTGTCTTGATGTTTGTTCCTTTTTTACATCTTTTGCTTCAAAGCTAACAAGAAAAAGAAACACTTAAAGGTTTTCACTATTATTCTAGATGTCATATTATTTTATGCCTCAATTTTTCAAATGACTAATTGAATGATAAGTATAAGACTTATAATATGTATAGATATTACTTGTGTATGTAATTTATTGCAAATGACAGTAGAATTTTAAATTTATAACAATATGAAAAACTTCTATAATATCTTATTCTTAAAAATTCTTGGGGCCCGGGAGATAGCATGGAGGTAAGGCATTTGCCTTTCATGCAAAAGGTCATCGGTTCGAATCCCGGTGCCCCATATGGTCCCCTGTGCCTGCCAGGAGCGATTTCTGAGCATGGAGCCAGGAGTAACCCCTGAGCACTGCCGGGTGTGACCCAAAAACCAAAAAAAAAAAAAAAATTCTTAACTTAGGACACATGTATATGCACACATATTTTGCAGAAAATTCCTTACAGTTTCTTACATGTCTGCATGTCATTATGATCTGAGAAACTGATTGCCCTTGCATAAACAAACCTTCTAGGGAGCCAGTGATAGAAAACACAGTAGTAGATAGGGCCTTTCCTTGCCCTTATTGTAACCAACCCAGTGTCAATTCCTGGCATCGCATATCTCTCTGGAGCATCACTAAGTACAATTCCTGAGTGTAGAGCCAGGAGCAATCCTGGGGCATCACTGGATATGACTCCCTCCCCCCCAAAAAAAGGCTAAATAAACAAACAAAAAATCCAGGAGTTTTTTTTATACAGCAAAGATCACGGAAGACAGTCTTTTTAAGATACTTCTCTGGAACAAAGATACCACTACCTAGTATCACTTTCCTGGGCAAAAATTAAGCAGTTTATTGTCCATTTTGAAAGAATTCATCTCTGGAAAATCAGAGTTCTAAACTGGAGAAATAATGCAGGAATCAAGAAGGTTTTTTTGCACAATGACTCTAGTTTGAATTACTGGCATCACAATATGATCCCCAAATACCAAATGGGTCACTCCTGAGCTAAGTCCAGAAATGGCCCCTGAACACCACTGCGTATGCTCCTCAAATTAAAATCAAGATCATATGCAGCATGAATAGGTGTCACTTGTCCTTGTATGTTTCCCCCGGCAATAAGTGAAAAAATGAAAATTTTTTGCATTAAGTTTGCTGTTACTGCTGACCGATAAATAGTCCTTTTTAACAAACAAAAGAACTTTTGTTTTCAGCCAGTATCTATAAAAATGTAGCAGATTAACTTCAACAATTCACCATTCCTGACAATATATTTTAAAAGAAATAAACCCCAAAGTCAAGTTACACCATAAAAATGTTTTAAGGCATTATGTCTTAGGGATGTAGGGTATTTTGACAAATAAAACAAAATGGAACTTTTGCTCAATTGCCTCCATCTCTTCTGACTTCCTCTCTACTAGGGAAGTTAAAATCTAAAATTTTCTAAATAGCAGTCACATATATCAAAGTTACCTAAAAATATCCAAGAAAAATCTGGGAGGAGCGAGTTAGGGGAAAAAACTGGAGGGTAAGTTTCTGAACTGTGAAAGAGTTTTCCTCTATCTTGTAGCCTAAAATACTAGGCTGGTTTATAACTACATGTATATGTCTAAAACATGCAACCAACAACAACGTAAAGAGCAAATTCAAACTACTATAAATAAACTTAAAAGGGACCTGCCATGGAGACAAACTGATGGGTGGAAGGGAAGTTGAGAACACTGGTGGCTAGAAATTCACTCTTGTGGTAGAAATGGTAATGGGATACTACATGCATAAAACTATAATGAACAACTTTGTAAATCATGGTGCTTTAATTTAAATATATATTCATTTTAATGTAATCATCAGGTTGATGACAAATAGACTGATAACAAATCAAATACTTAGGAAGGAGCTTACAAAGCTAGAAAGTTGTCTGAACACATTGTTGTAAACATACGCTCTCATATATATCAGAAGCATAATGCTATAAAATATTACTGGTTTTAGCCAAACACATTCCTAATTGATGCAACTTATTAGTTAATAAGCCCAAGATGATTGAGTTTATCTTTACTTGCACTCTCGCTGAATAGATTAATATTTTAAACTGAGATAGCAGACTATGGTCTACAGGTCATCTGTATATCACATATTTTGGAAAATAAAGTTTTATTGGAACACAAACAGAACACTTCATATATAGTCTGCTTTCCTGGAAAAAAATAAATAGAGCAGCTGCCAGAGGCAACTGGCAAAGTCTAAAATATTTACTATTTACCTCAGTATAGTCTGCCAACCCTTGGTTTATTCAAGTTTAGAAACAATTATATACTATTTAGTTAAACTGTTGAGTTGATGCCCTAAAATCTTAATTTGAAATTACACTAAAAGTACAGATATTAAAAACACAACATGAATTTGAAGTACAGCCATTTCTGTACTATCAACATAGAAAACACATCCCACTTCTTCTTTTTGATGTGCAATACAAAATTTAGTAAACAGATTTAATGATGATGATGATGATGCAAGTCATAATTAACTATTTTAATTAATCCTCCAGAGTTTAAAACAAAATAATGAAACCGGAATCTTAATCAAGGGATAATTGAGACTCTTAATATAACGTAATTAAATATATAGTTAAAGCAATGGATATATATATATATACATTTAATTCAATAAAAATATTTTAACAATAAATTATAAATATACATTCTTATCAGTACACATGCAAGTCACCTGTGCAAGCTAAATTCAGCATATTGCTCAAAATTTGCATAAAGTTAATCACTTATTTCACCATGGTTTTTGCTATAAGCCTGAATAAAGCTACAAGAATTACTTGAGCAATAAAGCTTTCAAAAATTAAATTTATGGGTCACAGAAACTGATCAAATGGGCAGGGTGCATATTTTATATGTGGAAGGTCCAAGGTTGATCTTCAGTACCATGATAGTCCTCTGAGCAGTATATGAGTGAAACCCAAGCACTGGAAGGTGAGCAACCATCATCAGGTATAACACCAAAATCAAAATGATAAGTAGTTTATTATTATAGTGTGCCAAACAAAGCTTTTAATACTTTCATAACATATATGTCTCAAATAATAAGTTGAAGCTTTATCTTCAACTCTATGTCTGTGACCTAATCTGGATCCTCCTAAGAGTAATAAAGGTAAGATGTAATAATGATTGGTTAGGAAAAACCCTGATCTACTATGAATTGTGTTCTTGAATTGTCTTTCAATTTGATCTATTCCTGTACAGTCTACCTAGAGGCGGTGCCAATCCTGTTATTTGAGATGGTCAGATATGTACATAACTGGTTTTTAATAAAGGTTTCTGACTCAAGATTGTTCAGTATGAAATGAAAAAAGAGAGAAAAAAAAAGTCCCAGCTGGTAAAACCAAATGACATAATTTGAGGTCTGATTTCATTATACATTAGAACTTAGAATAGCACTTTAATTAGCACATTCAAAGCAACTGATGTATAAAAGAAAATTCAAATAAGAACATACACTCTGAGTATAATGAGCTGAGACAAAAGATAATATTAAACACAGATTTAGAAAAATAAATATTTGGAGGCATTTTATTCACCGTCAGATACGAATACTATCTTATGTAATATTAAATTAGTGCTGGGTGCTAAGCTAATTTGTCTGGATTCCCTAAAACTGCACTTCCTTGTTAAATCACTGATTAAAAAAAAAAAGGAAAAAAAAAAAACACCTTCTTGGGCTAGATTTCCATTCCTCAGGCTGTAAGATTATCACTGCAGCTTGTCTGTTTTATAAACAGACTTCAATTTAGCTTTGCAAGGAACTGCCAAAGGAGCATTCTTTAAATAACAAATCTGCCACTTGAAAGACATCATTCACTAACTTTTGTGGGAGTATTGTTATTCTGAAACTAAAAACAGGCATTCATATTTGAGTGCCTCTGGATTTTAATTATCAAAATTTGAATGTCACCAGATATTTACTGAAAAGAAAACATCTTAATAAGCTGCCTTCAGACAGAAAAGCATAAAAGTTATTCAACCATAAAGCCAAGTTCACTTGAATCTTGTTTATTGTCTTATACTATTTACCACGGATAAATATTTAATAAGCTCAAGTTCGGTTAAAAATTTCATCATTAAAACACAGTATATATAGTACATAATTTGATTAAGAAATTTAAATGAGTCGTAATAAAAGTGTTAACAGTTCATAAAGTAGGAATTGGAAACTGAATGGAATTTAGCAACAAGCTAGAAAATAGTAAGTTGCAAATAAATGGAGTGACTCTAAATTATTTTATTTAAAATTACACAATTTAATTTTAAATTACACCTCAATGATGTGTTTTGTATTATAATTTCATAATGTTCCTTAAAGGGTCTGATATGAATATTCCTTTCACTTTTTATTTCTATGAAAATTAACAAGATTGCTTATATCTAGCAAATCAATATTCTTTATCACAAAGTTCTTAAAAGTCCTGCAAGCCTTAACCTGCCCACTCTAATAGCTTCCCTTTGTTTACCTTTAAAAAAAAATTGTCTAAATAATTTGCCTTACTTACATAGTGTTAAAGAACAAAGACCCTTCATTTCCAAATTTTGAAGAAGTCTATTCATAGCTCTTAGATGTTAGAAATATCAAGGAAAGGATTCTTATCAGGACCATATAAACAATTTATTAATTTATAATAAGTAATCCAAGAAAGATAATCAAGGTTTATAAAGAAAGTTCCATTTCACACTTGGCAAACACACTTCTAATGAAAAGGAATGATTATTTTTGCTGTCTTCTGAAATCAAGTTAAATATTACTATTATTTTAATACAAAAGAAAATCATTTAGTTCCCCAGTCTTCTCTTGAAAAGTAAAAAAAAGCCTAGAATGCAGGCAAAATACTAAATAGCAAGTGAGTATATTTTACTTCAAATACCCATGTTCCTGAAAGATTTGTTCTTTCTACAAATCATGTTTATCTACTTTCAATGTTTTCCTTTCCTCAATTGATACAAAATAATTGCAAAATTACCCAATGATAAATTAAAAAGAAGATAACATTAATAATTTACAAATAGAATTACTTTTCAAGCAAAAACCATTCCTTCTCATGAATTATTAAACAATACATGTATATATATATATGTCATTGAACAAACAGAATACATTTAACAAGCATATATCATCAATAAAATATGTCCATAATTTTAATGATCTTACTAGTAACTATAATAACACATATAAGAATAATTTTTACTAGAAAGCTCTGGATTTTAGAAATCAATAAATTAATTAGTTCAGCATTTAATGCAAATAAACCATAACTTTATTTTGAGTCAAAAAATACTATGACCTTCCAGAAAATAGCATAAGAGCAGAAAGTATAGTGGAGTCAGGAAAACAACCAGGGTTATAAAGAACACTGTGAGAAGAAATGATATCAAATCATAAGATTCCTGTACTCAGTTCAATGCAATTATTCCTTAATTTCCCTCTTACTATGTACACAGAGCTGCCAATGAGAAAACATGCAAATTAATGAGGCATGATATGTGGTACAGTAATAAGTAAAACTATTTCAGGAAGCTAAATTGTACAAAGAGGTCACTCAATATGCTTAAACTGAACATTCAGGTAAAATTTCAAGACTTCCCTGACTATAATCAATACCCATTTGTTTACAGAAATATAAACATTTAAGGTAATTAGTTTCTAGCTAGAGTGATAATCTCATACAGTCACATAAAAAAAGCAAGTATATTTTATTTGTAACTTTTGTTTTGCTTCTTCCCTCTGTAGTGGTGGTAATGGTGCTATATTATAGTTGCAGCTGATGCTGTTTTTTTTTTTTATTCAAATTCTAACTGAACCATTAATCTTTTAATCAGCACAAAAGTATTCTAGGTAAATTACCCTAAAAAAATCCCAACACTAATATATATAGCAAGTATACAAAGAGGAAAAGTATCTATTAATATAGTCAGTTATACATTTTCCTTTGCTCAAATAAATGATCAATAGAAAAAGATTTTGTCAGATACTCCTGATGGGTTTTAAAGTGCCTGAATCTAAATTTTCGATTTGTAAATCGATGTTAAAAAATATTCAATTTGGTGGTGGATATATATTTCAGCAATTAAAGTGCTTGTCTTGCATGTGGATGGTAGGGATCAAACTCTGGCTTGCCAAGACCTGTCCAATGTTTTCTCTGAGCACAAAGGCAGGGGATAAGCCTTGAGCATCACTGGGTATGGCAAAAAAACAAAAAACAAAAAAAACTAAAAACATAAGTTGAAATTTATTTAACTATATGCAATATATAAATTAGGTGTTTATTTTTACATGCATGGGAGATATTCAGAGGCTTTGAAATGAAATCAATAATATCTATGTACTATTCTGGCTAGAATATTTAAAAGATTTTGTTTTCCTTCCAGGGAGACTTATCAGGGTGTTATTTTTCTACCTCTGCTGACTTGGTTTTGTTTCAGTGGTTTTAAACCAAAGTGTGAAAGAGTATAAAGGTCTGTGTCACTCTGGTCCATTGAAGCAGTTCTAAAATATGGAAAATCTGAATACACTTAGGGTATCACCTTTGGATAGTGTAAAAAAAAAAGTTACCCAACATAACATATAACCTTTAATATGAAAGATCAAATCTTGCTATCAAAATGGTCAACTGGTGGTATCGATCATCTAATTATTTTACATATGACAGCTGTAACAAACTTTCCTATATATTTTCTAACACTAAAATCTTAAGCAATACCATAAACATTTCTCTTCTGGCCTGTGCTAACAATTTTAACTTCTCCCCTCTCAACATAACTCCCAACCCCACTCCACACCCTTCCCCCACCTCCCTTCACCCTAACCCACTAATACACACAGAAAGGCTTCACAAGTGCCAGAAACCCTGAATTACTCTTCCCAGAATACCAGCCCAGGATGGTTTAGAAATTCATTTGGAGAAACACCAACTCAGCATGAAGTTCTATTGTGTGTGGGATGGAAGACCACCAGGAAAATTAGTACCAGAGAAGAAAGACATTTACTGTAAAAGTCAAGAGAGGAATACAGCCTACATCTAACAAAAATGACTATTCTATCCACTCTCAAGGCTCGTATTTATAGCCTTAATACTAGTAGCAAATTAATTGATCTAATTGATTTCTACCTCTCACCTTCTGTTCAGGAATTGCACTGAATGTCATTTGCTATAATTATTTTCCTTTGGTCTTGCAGTTATCTCATATATGTAAAGCTGCTATTGCAAAAGTGGCTATTCATATTTTAGTAGTTAATAAATCAGAGAGATTTCAAATGGACAGCTGAATTTTTGTCACGTGCCCTCACAATGGAAGAAAACCCACAAATATGTTTATTTTGACATAATAGGAACACTGAAATTTTGCTTTATTAACTCATATAATAAATCTTAATCACTAAAGTAGAGAACAATTTAACAGTGATAAGGGTTTAGTCAATGAACTCCAAATTTAAAAGTCCTATCCTTTACTTTTAGCTTAATACTACTAATGTTTACAGTGACATAACTTGACACTGCCCAGATAACTAATATTCACAATAATTAATGTGACATACCTGTTAAACAAGAATCTCACCTACAAAATATAATATAATACTCTATTGTTTAGCATGAGAAGGGGCATGACAAGAGCATTTTAAGTAGTTTACTTTTTTTTTAAACAGAGTATCCTCTAACTTGATAAATAATGATATACTAACTAATTTGCATCTAGTTTCTCCAAGATCCAAAAGTGAACATATAAAAACACATTACTAGCAAATAAATTACATCAAGAATGTGTCCTATAGTATACCAAAAATGAATCACTATTATGAATTATGATTATCTACCATAAAATGTATCTTGGTCATAAACACTGCTAGCCACAGAACACTATTAAAAACAGAACATGAATGACAGCAAAATTCAATTAGGTATGTGGTAAATATGAAGACAGAAAGTGTGTTGTAGGGCTGAATTTAGAAATGAGGCAAAAATTACTTTGAGTTTTTAGAGAATTTGTAGAGTTGCCTCTGTCAGCATTACTTGATCTATCACCATCTATGGAAATATACACTTAATCAAATGTAATAATGGTTCCTCCACAATATACTCCCACATATAAAAGATCTATATTATCAAATAATCAAAATTATAAAATACATAAAATTAAATGGTAATAATCTTGACAGCTTGAATGAATTATTAAGCCTAGATGTTACACATCCTCTCAAGGTTTGATACCCTCATAAGTAAAGTTCAGCAGATTTAAGTTGCTGGAGGTCCAGTGCTATTAATTGAAATAAGAAGTAAGGTATGTTTAAAAGGCTTAATTTGATTATAACCGTGGCAGGTAGAACTATAAAGAAAAAAAAACTTTAAATATAAACATCTGTCTTTCCATAATTTTGGTCATTACCCAGAGGTCTATTAAAAAAATTACCAGGATAGTCTATCTACTTTGAAAATGATAATTCAAGGTAGGCGGTAATATGGGGACAGTCTTAGAGAATCGTAAAGTAAAAGTAAACTACATCATAATCCTCAAGATGTGTAGACTGTGTTTTAATAAATGAGGAGATATGTTAGATAACTGGTTAGACTGCTGCAAGCATGTGAGATTTCATCACTATGTTTGAGAGAAAATTACAAATAAACATTTATGCCATTTCACTCTGGCAGGATTTTTCTATGGCCAATATAATGCACTTACTCATCATAAGTATTTGACAGTTTTAAACCCTACTTCAGACTACAGACTAAAGGACTACAGACTACGACGACTAAATTTTCTATAATATAATCTTTTTTTTTTTTAAATAAAATGAGGCTACCTTTGCCAACCTAAAAGACAGATGGGAGTATTTTTAGAGGCTTTTCTGTCTTGTAAGGAAAGTAAAATTCAGATAGGGTCAGGGTCGGGCCAAAAATTCAACTTAACTCGTTTCAGACATTTATTTTAGGGGCTGAAGACATAGTATCAAAGGCACATCACCTGCCTTGCATATGGCAAACAGTTAAATTTCAGAAACCACATAAATTTCTCTCACTGATGATTCCTGAGCACAAGATCAGAAAAGGTTCCTAAACACTGCTGAATGTAACAAACAAACATGTCTTTTAATTAATATTTGTTTTCTAATTGAAAATGTAGAATCTATCCATGAATATGCTATATACATTTTTGACCATCAAACTAATGCTATTTGATTTATTTTTTAATATATAAAATCTTTATTCAAGCATCATAATTGCAAGTATGATTGCAGTTGGATTTCAGTCATAAACTGAAACTTCACCAGTCCAACATTCCCACCACCGATGCCACTTAAAATATCTCATAAAATAATATTTTATTGGGGCCCGGGAGATAGCATGGAGATAAGGCATTTGCCTTTCATGCAAAAGGTCATCGGTTCGAATCCCGGTGCCCCATATGGTCCCCAGTGCCTTCCAGGAGCAATTTCTGAGCATGGAGCCAGGAGTAACCCCTGAGCACTGCCGGGTGGGACCCAAAAACCAAAAAACAAACAAAATAATATTTTATTTGGTTTAAGATCATTTTAGGGGGTTCAATGAACTAGTACACACGCTTTGAAGATTTCAATCTCTTATCTCATAAATGATAGTCTAGAAGAAGACCCTGAGCATTGTCAGGTGTGGCCAGAAAAGAGAAACTAAATCATAAAACTTAATAAAATAGTCAAACAACAGATTTATATCAGTAATATCTAAGACAAGCGTCATAGCTACAAAACAAGGACTCAGTTAATCCATTTTAGTCTGCTACCCTGTCCAAGTTTTTTACTTAATATTCAAATATAGAAGCGTAATCTAAATTCCTATCTATATCACATACACCATCAAATTTTATGCAGCTATATATAGATACAGCTATATATAGATATATATGTTCACACAGATTTGCAGACACATAATTTTAGGGCCCCACCTGCAATACTCAGGTTTTACTCCTGGTTCTGTGCTCAGGGATCACACCAATCACGGATCAAGTCCCATAGGTGGTACCAAGGATTGAGCCAAGGTCAACTGTGTGCAAGGTAAGCACCCTCCCCACTGAACTATTGCTATGCCACTTACTTATGAATACAGATTAAACACAAATCTCATTCAAAACAATACAGCAACTTGGGAAGATAGTTTGGGAGTCCTTTACAAAGCTATAGTATTTCCAAAAGATTAAACATCAAGTTCCTAGGTAATTACACTAATAAGCCAAAGGTCCATGTCCACACAAAAGCTGCATATGAATATTTGTAGTAGCTTTATATATTATATATATAATATATATATATAATATGGGGGCCGGGTGGTGGCGCTGAAGGTAAGGTGCCTGCCTTACCACGCTAGCCTTGGACGGACCGCGGTTCGATCCCCCGGTACCCCATATGGTCCCCCAGGCCAGGGGCAACTTCTGAGCGCATAGCCAGGAGTAACCCCTGAGCGTCACTGGGTGTGACCCAAAAACCAAAAAAAAATATATATATATATAATATATATATAATTTTAATACAAATGAATATTTGTAGCAGCTTTATATATATATAATATGCTACTACAAATATTCATTTGTATTAAAATTAAAAGAAATTAAAAGAAAGGAACTATCACACTATGAGAAGACACAAAGAATTATTAAATGCAAATTAAGTAAAACGAAGTCAATCTAAGAATTTATATATATATATGTATATATATATATATATCATTTCGACTAGTTGACATTTTGAAAACAAACTATAGAGACAGCAAAAAAAATTGAGTGATCTTGACATTTCAAGATATTTGTGGTGGAGGTATGGAAGTAGAGAGACAATAAATGAGTGGAGCAATAGGCATTTGTAGAACTATTACAACAACTATATGTTGTAATGAAAGATATGCTGCGATACTGTACATTTTTCCAATCTCCTACACACTGCTAAAAGCAAGAGAAACTGCAAATAAATAGGAGATCTAGAGGCAATAGAGCAGGAATAGAGAAACTTTTCTGAGCAAGTTTTTATAAGCCTAAAAGCGCTCTAAAACAAACTATATAAAAGAATGAAAATGTAAAAAAAAAAAAAAACAAACTAATACAATCTAATAAGCTCTAATTATAAATTTATGACAACCTATAAGGTTTAAGTAGAGCCTAAAGCGAATACAACAGCAAATATAAAGCCAAATATCTGATTACTTATAAGTTATGATGCATAAAGTCACAGAGAATGATCTTGACCTTGAAAAAAATTAAAACTGTACGTCTTCTTACCTGTCCTGCGACTGCTCTTCATACATCCTCTCCTTGCCTTCTTTAAAGAGTCTTATGGCACGCTTGGATTTTTTCATAAGACTATCAATGTAGATTTTAAAATATTCATTCTCACTGAGTTGGGCAAGTTTCTGGTTATCGTCATATTTACTCAATATAAGTCGCAGATGCTGATATGTATCAGGTAATATATCAAGTATATATGGTGGGCTATTCTTCAACTGAAGTTTTGGGTTTTGGCACAGTCTGACCTAAAGACAAAAACAAAAAATTAGGATATTATCATCTGAAACACTATAACTTATTTTGTAGAAAAATGTAAAAATCATTTCAATAATATAAGTCATCAAATTATGTATGATTTCTTCAAACAGATTCACCCATTTAATTATCTCCAGCTTCTCTTTCTCTCTCTCTCTCTATATATATATGTATAAATATATATATATATATTTACTATACTGAACTCCAATTAAATGTGTTTCATAGCAGCTTGATAATTAGTATTTTGGTATATTGTTTCTGAACCCTGAGGAGAATTAAACAAAGAACTGCACCATTAATAACGGAGTTATTAAGTAGTAAATGACTGTCAGGTCAGAACGAGTCTTTTCCACCTCTTCATATTATCTCTCACGCCCATAAACATGTGTTACATAACGGTTTAGTCATTCTATCAGGTGCCACCCAAGCACTGATGCTGCTGTACAAGTGAAAGTACTTTCTGCCAACAAGAAAAGAATGTCAACTGAATTGCTGTATCCACTTCAACAAGTTCATCAGATTTAGTCAAAATATACTACGCTATTTTATTCTTACTACACAAAGGAAGAAGGATCTATCCAATGATTCCTTTTAATAAAATTACTGCAGGTTGCTCCAAGATACGAAGAGGGTGAGACTATGGCATGCTTACAAAAGGCAAATATACACACGACAATAGATTTATTGAACAGGTAGTGAAGAATAAGCTTGGAAGACTTCCAGATACTTGGATCTCTGCCGAGGCTCTCTCATCTCTGCATGCATATATACATATCCATACAGAACAAAATTTTCAAAATTTATAACATTTCATCACATTTAGTTATGACATTTGTCTTTTCCAGAATGACTTCATTCCATCTTATTCTCCTCCTGGCTGGTATTATGGCCATGAACATTTGGAAACTGGTTCATGTAAATCTGAGTTGGAGATACATTTAGTTTGGCATTAGTGAAAGGTTCATGTGATATATGCAGTCACTTTTGTAGCTATTTAAATTTTTATCTTCAGTCATGATGAAAAAACGGATAAGGAATAACTCAAATGCTGCTGGAGCTGACTGGCCCAGCATGGAAACAGGAAGATCCAGTTCAAATTTGGAAATGCAAATATATCCATTGGCACCCAGGTCTCATTATACATGGGAACAATGGAAAAGAACCAAAGAATCAAATTTATCACCTCAGATTACTTCTCAATTGTTTGATGGTTTATCAGGTTTCCTTTTTGAGTTTACTAATAATTGCAATTTTTCTCATCTTAAAAAAAAACTGATGCATTTTATATTAGGAGTTGTGTATTTTTTTAAAGGACCTCTCATGGATCATCCTTACGAAAACTGGATAAAAATACATAAGAATGGTTGAGCCTAATTATTTGTGTTATATAAGGAAATAAAACACGGGAAGAGATAATACCAACAAAAAGAAACCCTTCAACATTGACCAACAGAATTAAAGATACCCAGGGGAGGAGATGTGGTTTGGAAAATGACTACAAGAAAAATGACTGCAGTGTGGTGATATTGGCATTTTGAGTGTAGGGATAGAATGGCAACAGCATAAACCTAAAGAATATAAGAAAGCAAAAAACAAACAAAACAACAACAACAACAACAACAAAAAACCAGCACCCAATGTATTTGGAATGCCAATCATTACAAAAGTATAGCAGGAAATACTGAAGATTTTCCCCTTCTTTTCTTTTTATGATAAACTTTGAAATCACCAGAAGCTTTAGCTCACCTAGCATGGCAAATAAATCAATGACAACAATTTTGGCTGTCATAGTCAACAATTTATTGAACAATTTATCAATGCTTAAAATAAAGGTTACTATCTCAAGTAGATATACAAATTTCAAGAACATAAAGCAGGGGCCAGAGTGGGTAGGGAATGCAGCAAATCAGGATTTGATCCCTGGCTCCCCAAATGATGCCCTAAGCAAAGTCAGAACAGAGTCAGGAATCTGAACACAGATTCCTTTTGTATGTTTGTTTGTTTGTTTGTTTTTGGGTCACATGCCGCAGTGGTCAGAGGCTAGTCCTGGCTCCAAGCTCAAAAATCGCCCCTGGCAGGCTTGGAAAACCATATGGGATGCCAGAATTCAAACCACTGTCATTCTGCATGCAAGGCAAATGCCCTACCTCTATGCTATCTCTCTGGCCCCCTGAGCACAGATTCTGAACACAGAACCAGGAATAAGTATTAATCATTGCTGCACTGTAGCCAAGGGAATACAAACCAACCAACCTACAGTAGGACAGTTTAATTTCAATAAGATAGAACTTGGGATGTGTTCCCAGGGAGATCAATTAATAAGCTAGGGTTATGAGTGGTTTCAAATTAATTACCTCAAACCAGAGAGGATAAGCTTGCCTTACACAAAACCAACTTGAGTTCAGTCCCCAGCATCCTATATGATACCCAAGCACTGCCAGGATAATTCCTAAGCAGAGAGCTAAGAGTAACCCCTTAGCATCACCAACCAAATAAACAAAATTTGTCATCTCTCCTGGTGAAATTTTTGACTGAACCCCATAGGTGGTTTTTCTTTCCAGACATTCTAATTAACTGTTCTGTAGTAGGTTTGGTGGATTTTCTTCACTCTCTCTCTTTTTTCTTTCTTTTATTTTTAGTTTCTGGTTTGGGGACCACACCCAGCAGTGTTCATGGTTTATTCTTGGCCACATGCTCAGGGATTCACATTGATAGACTCAGGGATGCTAGAAAGCAAACCTAGACAAGTTGGTTTACATGGAAGGCAAATGCCCTATCACCTGTAGGATTTTTCCAGTCTCATTAATTTTCATTTTTCATTTGCAATGCCACAGACAGAACCCAGAAACTCACACATGCAAGGCAAGATCTCTACCACTAAGCTACCACCTTTCCCATTAATTTACTATTTTTTATAAGACCTTCCTTCACTTGCTTTACTTAAACTATAGTTCTTTCTAAGAATTTATGGCTTAATTTTTTAAGATTTCTGAACAAGTACTATATACCAGATACTTACTGAGCTAGTGCCAGGAAATTATATATGACTAGAACATACTTCCTGCCTCAAGAGTCTGGCAGAAGAGACCAATTTCTCTATAATTAACTTAGGAGTAATTCTTGCTCCAAGGGATCTTAGTAAAGATCCCATCCAGTCCATTTATTTTCAGATAAAGAAACTAAGAACTACAAAAATTAAGGGACTATTAAAACATCATAAATCCAACACAAATACCTGTGCCTCCTGGATCTTCATTGCTCTTTCTACCTATATCACAATTTAATTAGAATTAGGGATATAATTAATGATCCCTGGCTAAACTAATTTGAATTTTTATTTTATTCCACTTGCAAATTTATGTGGGTTTCAGGATGCATTCATACTTCTCTACAAGTCTGTGTCTCGACTCTAGGGAATATAGAGAGGCATAAATCATGAACCTGTTCTAAAATTTTCATGTTAAAACACTCATGGCTTTCGAAACTCATTATAGAGGAATTTAAGTGCTATGATGGAGATTACAAAATGCTAGAGGAAAAAAGAAATACCTCACTCGCATCTACATATTGTCAAGAAAGGCATGAGCAAATTTTCGAAAAGACTATTTCTAAGCACAAAGGCATGCAATGGCTGGAGAGGGAACAGTGTGGAGAAATGTGATAAGTAAAACACACAGTCCTCTCAAAAGAGGTAACTTAAGATATTGTGGGATGCATGTGAAAGAATATTTGAATAGACAACAGGCAGTTCATAGAGGTCCTTCTAGATTCACACAATATTTTTCATAGAACTAAGATACTATGCTGAACTACTTTCTACCACCGAGGATGCAATTAATCAGTTGTATGAGTATTAAATTCTGGTATTTACAATAAGTATTGCCAACAGTGAATAACCTTTTACTATGACCGTGACTTCGAAGCAGATTAAATCATTCCACTCAATAAGTATTTATTGAGTTCCTATTATGTAAAAGGACCAGCCAAAGACAGCCAGAGGAGAAAAAACTATTTGTCTAAAATCCATTTGTTAAAAAAAAAGAACAATGTTCTACACCTGGTTAAAGTTAAAACTAAAATTACTTAAGACTTCTTTCAAATATAACCAAGTCATTCCTCAGAATAAAAGTTGTTCCTAGCAGAGAAAGAACCTAAGTCACATTATACAGTGATGAACCGTTCAGGGCACCAATTGATAGGTTAAAGGGCTACCTCATTAATAAGTTTACTCTTCACTTTTTTACTTCAATGGGAAATATTTGTATTGGAAGCTGACATACTTAGTGTCATCTGTAAAGAAAACATTGTGGCTAAATAGGACCAGGAGATAATCACTGAGACCAACTCTCTCCTTTTGCCATAATAATAATAAAAGCAAATTATAAGCAATCCAAGAAGTCATGAGGGAATGAGACTCTCTCATCTCTTTCTGTCTTTCCATCCTTTTCCACCTCTCTTTTCCTCCTTTTCTCTCTAAAATAAATGTGTGGTTTTTTTTTTAATAAATAAGTTTAAGATATTTGGGGTGGTGGTATCCCTCCAGCAGTACTCAAAGATCACTCTTAGCAATACTAGGTCTGTTGCAAGCTTGAGTCTAGTTTCTGAGATATTCAAGCCCAGCAGGTTTGGATTCACCAGAGCCACTGAGGCTGTCCTCAGATGCAAGAAAAGCTACACCCATTGGTGCTGAGGGAGCCAGGTACTCCCTCAGGATGAAAATTGTAGCCTCCAGCAACAAACGTGCTTTATCTTTTGAACTTTCTCCCCAAGCCAACTTAAAGTTTCTAGAAGACCTGAATATACATGCAATTTTTCACGTTCAAAAAAACATATGACTAATAAATACATTCCATATATGTACATCAACAAACAGATGCATATGTACATACATTAAATATATACTTGATTATATGAAAACAAGGCACAAAGAAAAACACTATTTACCAGTACTACAAAAATGTTCAAAGTCATTCATTATTCTTAGAACTCCTTTGCAGTTAAAGAGCTTTCTGAATATGCCCTACTTAAAATTTCCAACCAAAATGTAACAAAAGGTAGTTAGAAGTGCAAGGTTATTTCATGTGCCTTTTTGGCCATTTGTATATCAATATCTCTCAAACCTCAGAACCAGATCTACATTTACCAACTTTACAATCCTGAATTGTTTCTTCTTCGAACTATAATGTTCAGAATACAAAAGTTAAGGTGTCCTATGTAGAACCTATTGCCAAGTTTACACTGTTTTTTTTTTCAGTACCATATTTTCTGGCATATAAGACAACTGGGCATATAAGACAACCCCCTAATTTTGCAGTTAAAACATAGGTTTAGGCCTATATTCGCTGTAACGTCCCTGTGCTGCTACTGTATGCCGGAAAATTACCATATATAAACTCTCTGATTAGAACATTGGAGTGGAAATGTTGAGGCTATTCAAGGTACTCAATGAAACAATAGAACAGTTAATAAAATACTGTGGTACATGAGCACAGGAACACATGCAGCATAGGAACATTCTGTCTGATACAGCGAATATAGGCCTAAACCTATGTTTTAACTGCAAAATTAGGGGGTCGTCTTATACACACCCGGTCATCTTATACGCAGGCAAATACGGTATGTTAAATACTGTTTAGTTCATGAGTCTCAGAACCCCTGAGCACACACTTTTATCTCTTATGTTTGTCTTGTTTACTTAATCCTCATGGTAACCAAGACTGGTCCCAGGTAGTTTCTAGACTATGAACTTCTTAACTTCTTTATGAAGCTTGGTATTATCCCTTCAAATTTGAGCTATGAACTGGCAGATAGAGTAATCTTGGTGAGGTATTCATTTCTTTGAAGTTTTGTTTTTACAATTAAATCTCACCATTCTTTTCTGTTCTAGAGCTTCATTTTCTAAGTGAATTTCATGTAAGTTCCTTTGCATGCTACCATATTTTCCGGCATATAAGACAACCGGGCATATAAGACGACCCCCTAATTTTGCAGTTAAAACATAGGTTTAGGCCTATATTCGCTGTATCAGACAGAACGTTCCTGTGCTGCAACTGTATGTACCACAGTGATCCAAGCACAACAAGCAAAGGTTCAAAGGGTATACTGGAATAGACTTCCTCTCTGACTCTGGCCAGTCTGAGCAGGCATTTTACAGTGTAGATTGGGTCGAGAACATTGTCTTATTTGCATGCATCAAAAGCCTGCTTGGATTGGCTGAGTTAGAGAGGTGGTCCGAGCAGCCTTGCACTGATTGGTGCAGGATCGAGTTGGAAAATTCCTTTTGTGGCAATATTCAGACAATTTTCGTTTAGCGGCATATTGAAACATTTTTTTGGGATATACTCGGCGTAGAAGACAACCCCCAATTTTCGGTTGACTTTTTTTGTTTCAAATGTCGCCTTATACGCCGGAAAATATGGCATTTCTTCTCCGTCCATATGTTATATTATATCAGAACATGGTAAAATTCTAGCAGATCATGCAAATATATAAAAATTAAGCCAGCATCATTGGCCGTTCTATTGGAATCACCATTAATTATGTTTGACCATAATGGTCTTCATATTATTCAAAACCCATAAAGTTTGGAATGCATTGTTCAATAAAGCTAAGCCCAAGTCAGTTGTCCTCATGAAGCATCCAAATATCTATATCCCAATACTCAGTAAAATTTAGTTTTTCCCTGTGAATCAACAAGTGTGGGCCTCAAAACTAACCCCAATATAGTAAAATATAGGTAGAGGAGACTGTTCAACTGTGGTTAACAAATTTAACATGTGTGAGGTCTTAAGTCTCACCAGCCTGAGCACCCTCACACAAGGCCCAAAAATCAAAATACCATGCCCAAATCACCAGGAACAACCCCCTGTAAAAATGTTTTTAATAAAAAGAATATGATCCATTCCATATGGTTTTAAAACCTAACTTAAGGATTAGAGATGTTATGCCATAAATCTCTTTCAGACAATCCAGCATAAAGTTTACAAATTGCTTCAGAATTCTCTGTATTTCTATCTCCACATTGTCATCAGTAGGTGGAAATTACAGTTATTTAGAGTTTGCCTTTTCTACTTATTATTTCTTAGTCACATCTATCTATATTAAGATTCCAATCTACTCTTTCTTCTTCCTCTCCATCTTCAATCTATCCCTTCTATTTAATTCATGTTCTTCGGGGCCTGTGAGGTGGCGCTAGAGGTAAGGTGTTTGCCTTGCAAGCGCTAGCCAAGGAAAGGATCATTGTTCGATCCCCTAGCATCCCATAAAGTCCCCCCAAGCCAGGGGCAATTTCTGAGCACTTAGCCAGGAGGAACCCCTGAGCATTAAATGGGTGTGGCCCAAAAAAAAAACAAAAAAAATTACAATTATTCATATTCCTCTCCTGTTCACACACATACACAAATAAAATTGTGACTACACACACACACACACACACACACACACACACACACACACACACAATTTTCTTCATTGCCAAAAACTATCATACGTAGTTCAACAATTTTTTAATAGTTGACAACTTTTTTAATACAGCAAACTTCAGGTGAAAGTATCCTGAAAGGTCCACCTTTCCTCGTAAAATTCAGTAACAAAAATAATGTTCCTCTCTGGGTTGAGACTGATTACAGTTTTCTTAAAACATCATCTCTTTTGTGATGGTAGTTCTACCTAAGCAGTCTATAGTCTCTAATTCTTCCTACAGTCACTAATTCTTCAGTGTTTGCTATCTAAATATAAAAACTCCCTATAGGGCTGGAGAGATAATACAGTGTGTGGGACCCTTGTGTTTCTTAGTCCCCAAACTTGGTTCCACTCCCAGCAATGCATTCATCCAGTCCCCTGAGCACCACCAATCGTGATCCCAAGCACAGTGCCAAAAGTTATGCACTGAGCATCAGTGCCTTTGGCTTAAAAAAAAAAAATCAGGGGCCATCAAGATAGTACAAGGTTTGAGGCTTTTTGCTTACATGTGGCCTGCTTGGTTCAATCCCAGACACACACCTACAACTCTGAGCACTGCCAGACATGATTCCTGAGAGCTGAGCCTGGAGAATGCAGGGTGTAGACCCAAACCCAAACAAAAACAAATAAACCAAATGCAAGGATCTAATTTTTTTGTCTGACTCTCACTTTCTACTTCACCTTGCAAATATTTCTCTTCCATAGCTTGAAATGCTGCCACTTTGGTCCTATCTTCCCAACACTTCTCAAGTCCAACGTCTCTTTGGTAATACTGTAAAACTAGTTTTCTAAATTCAAAATATATTTCATTCTGGCATGTCAAATTCAAGTGGTTAAAAACAAACTTATGCACCAATTCACAAGCTTCCTCATTTTTTCTTAGGTTCCTTATCTCATTGAGGGCATCACTGCCTTCAGAATCAACTAGGCTGAAAACCTCAAGAGTCACTTTCATTTCACCCTCTCTTTCATTCTCTATCTCTGAAGGGTCACCAAAAGCCAGCATATTTTGTCTCCAAATAATACACTCGCCATATACTTAACCTATACTTAACCTATACTTGCTATGACCGTCAGTTCACAAACTCAATTCTTTATTATTTCTGGCTCAATCTGTGTTAGGTCCTCTTGTCCAGTTTTCATTCTTAGGATTTTTCTTTCAAGCAAGATTTCTAGAATCCAGAAATTGCTCTACCGCATAGTCTTAACATTCATTTTCCATTACATTTAAAAGACATTAAAATGGTTCTATATCCAATAAATAAGGTAAAAATTCCAAGATGCCACAGTCAAAACTTCTTCCACTTTTTTCTAACTTGCTCTCTCCCAGTCAACTTTGCCTTGCATTCCATGAGTCTGATGTGTTCTTCATTGCTCTAGAATTCAAATCTCTAAAGATCAGCAGAATACTAATTTCACCATGCTGCATTCTACACCCATTGTTCACCCTGGAAGAGAATGTCTCCTCTGTCCTACATTATGTCATATCACTCAATTTATATCATATCTTAGCACTTACTATATCCTTCCATATGGCATTATTTATGAATATCTTTTCATCTTTGAAATTTGATAAATGAATGCAATCAACAGTACATAACATAGGGCCATTTTGAAAAAGGGGAAACTGCTTTTTCAAAATCTGAATAGTTAAAAATTTTATGAGTAAAAAGAATACTGATCAAAACTTGGATTAAAGCTAGGCTCTCCATCCAAAGAATTAAGCTAAACCTTGATGGGATGCTTTAAAGCTCTTATTTTATCCAAAGTTTTCTCCAAGAAGTGAGAAGTAACAAATGTTGAGATCACTTCATGTATGTAGCATGAATTTGAAAATATAACTCAGTATAACATAAAATTGTCTATACAATTACTATAGTTTCATTGACTATCCAAGTTTACTTAGGGCCATTATTCTTTCAACAAAAACAATCTCAATAAGAACAGATATGAAGAATTAAAAAAATAACCACTACCCACAAAAGTTCAAGGAAGGTAATAATCTCTAAAATCAACAAAACAATACATTAAAACACTTAGTTTTACTCATATGCAATATTTTTCAGAGGTATGAGAAACTCAAGTTAGAAAATGTTTTGTTTTTGTTTTGTTTTTGTTTTGCTATCTTCACTTAACTTAAATAATCTAAGCGTCTTTGACTACCAAACTTAAGAGAGTATGGCTATAGAGAAGAGAAAAATAGTAAAAGAATTATATTCCTAGTTTGACAAATACAAGTAAGTGTACAGAAGGTAAAAAGCAGGAAATAGCTATATGGCATCATCACTTTTTAAATGCTTTTAAAACTCTTGTGGTAATCTACTTTCAAATGACAAGGAAGGCAAGACACAAAAAATGTAGGCAGGTATTCAATTTGCTTTGCTCTTTAGAACAACTTATTATTTTTAATTTCCTAAACATCCATAGATGCTCAGTACATGTAATATCTATTAGGTTGAAGAAGTGTTTCTTCTATTTGTCATCACCTAAGTAAGATACTTATGAAAAGTCATGCTCAGGAACTTCACATTAATAAAAGAGCATTCCTATAATACTGATTAGCAATCATTTCCTTATCCTCACCTCAGCATTTCCAACAACAGTACAATAATGTTGTTCCTAAAGGCAATGACCAGCAGAATTCAGACAGATAACTGTCTAACACAGTAGTCAGAAAAACGTGGATGTCATCTATTTTGCTCCCAAATTGTATAAGTCTGCTTAACAATCCACTCCATACTACATGGCAATTATCTATTTGTATGATTGGCTTTGATGCTGGTCTCTGAGCCTCTGGACAGATATACAGAATCATACTCTGTGTTTTTCATTCATAGTAGTAGGATGGCACATAGTGGGGCCTTAATAAATGGTACTTGTTTATGAAATCCCACTTCTGTAATCGTTTTTGAACAAACTACACCCCAAAGATATATTGGCACTTAGATTTATATTCGTGAATAATGGCTCTGACACTTATAATCAGGCATACTCTCAGGGATTTGGGTTAGCTACTGACTTTTTATACTGAGACACAGAACTTAACTCAGAAAGTGTGTCTGATTGGAATGCTTTAGGATAAGCTACTTTTCTTTTTTTTAATAAGCACAGTATGCTAACTCTGTGCCACAGATATTTTGTGACAAAACACTTTAAATCTTACCAAGGAACAAAACTAGGCAATTAATCTCTCCTAACTTTCGGTGGCCTAAGTAGAAAGCCTAACCTCTGGAAACATAACAATGTTATGTTGTTATAGAACTGGAATCATTTGACAGTTTTAATATTGAGAGACCACAGAATGATTCAACAACTCACTTATTAGTTATTTCGCCTACAGTTTAAGACTGCTTCTTTTCCCTGTAAAATAATCTACTTTATGAGAAGCTGAGACAAACTAAGTTTGAAACTTGTTTTAATAGTTCTACAAGGTCTTCCCTTGCTGAAGAGACTCCATAAAGAAAAATGCCAACTTTAAATAAGCACTTAACCATGATCTTTCATAACAATCAGTTAGACTTGAAAGTTACTATTTTTTGTCATGCACAAACCAAACTCTGGCTATTGTAATTATTTTATAAAACAGTTAGGTAACATGTCAGGGGATTAACTTTTGGAGTGATAATAAAAGTCCTGATGTAATCACCAAGACACTGTTGATATTGTGAGCCACTTCCTTCACCACTGAAGATGATAAACAGATGTGGGGGATAACTCTACATTATACATCTAAATATAACACATTAACAATTAATAAGTATCACAGTCCTTTTACTGCTTTGACAGTAAGGAGAAACAGACTAAATTTAAGATTTTTGTAATTTAGCTCCATACAGCCCACAGATGTATTCACAAACGAAGCTATCAACAGCCTTGACAAATCATGAAGATAAACAGCAAAAGTCATACAATGCACCTTTGCCAAGATCTGCAACTGAATTCCACTTACAGATTTTAGATAATACATTTTCCTTGTGAGCAAAGTTTCTCAACTGGAGTGGCCAAACACACCAAAACCCACAAAAGAGTTAATAAAATCAGCAGCGGTAAAATGCTTAACTAGCAAATGACCTTCTAGTTCACTATAAACCCTGGTAAAAAGCAATTAAAAGTAGACATGACATGTTAAATATCAGTTACCGACCAAAATCACATCCATATTTTCATGTTTCAAAAATAATAGTTTTATGTAAACTCTGGCTCACCACTTCCTCACATCAATCTTTTTCATTTGATCTTGTAACAGTCACTCACAAATGTACAAATCTTGACCACACAAAGAAATGGATGGGAGGGAAGGCTCAGCCTTATGGTAAAATATGATCCATTTGCTACCCACTCATATAAGAAAAACTCCCTGAATTCCTTCTTTTATTCCCAACTAATGATTTAAAGCAATGAGTCTAACCTTCAATTACATACTCTAAAGAAGGAAAAACATTTTCTACTGTGCCTGCCAAATATGTGCAATTTTTCCAATTGGCTACTCCTCATTCTTAAATATCCAATACTAAAGTCAAAACCTGACCTCAAGGAGCAAGTTACAATGTTCTGATACGATGACATCATACTGTCTGAGGCACTTTAATATAACAATTTGAATAAATTGGCAGCATCTTAAATGGGTCACACTGAAGAGCAAAAACTAAGGATACTTTTCTGGCAAAGACATTCTGGCTCAGGGACCACATAATTTGAATAACAGGTCTTCCCCCAACACCAGTGGTCACAAAATCATAAAAGTTCATTCATCCGTCTGAGTTTTTAAGAGAATCAATGAAAATATAGTGAATCATTCTCCATCCTATAGAGCTAATAGTCAAACTATTTGCATATACTTGCAAGCAAAAGTAAAGGTGACAATACCAAAATATTTTCATGAGTTTCAACTCATCCGACAGGCATAATTTTTAAATATAAGCCTACAACAATTACATTTAAAACTAGCTCGAACTCAGAAATAAAGCCATAAAGTATCCCAAAGTTACCATTACATCAGGGAAATGTTCCCTGATTAAAAATATTTATTTTTTCACAATCCTATTTAATAAAAAAAAAAAATAGGATACCAACTCTAACAATTTCCTCAGCTGACCCCTGTGAAAACTGCTTAGATTGCTCTGAGTACTGACATCAAGCCTGACTTCTTCTCATGAAATTGTAGCTCAAATGAAAGCTCCATGCAGAAACCACAGGGGGTTTCTGATACTTTCAGCTCCACCACCTCCTTCATAAATTTTCCTTTCACAATAAACAATGCCGCAATCAAAAAAAAAGTTTCCTGTTTCAAAATGGAATAGTAGCTGAAACTGTAAAGAGATCATTAACAACAAAAAGTTCCTTAACGAAGATGAATTCTCAAAGATGAAAATGGAAACTCTTAAATACAGCTTCCTTCTTCAGGACTCATTGGGTTCTTTCCCCAGTGAAGTTTCTCAGCATCAGACATGTGCTGTGGTTGTCATGAGTAGTCCATCACTCACTTTTTAAAAATAACCTACTAGCGCTCTTTTGCCATCTAACAGCACATAACCTAAAACTAAAGAAACATTTCCAAACTACTCATTCCACGGCACGTACCAAAAAAAAAAGGGTAGCCAACAGTAAAACTTTGCACATCTGAGACTATAGAAGAACTCTGAACCTTAAAGAATCAGACAAAAGATTTTGTTTTATTTTTGCAAAAGGTGTCTGTCTGCTCTGAATCCAGCCTTTCAAAAGAGAGTGACTATTAGAAAAAGCCAATGTTTAAAATCTATTGCATAACTTGTATTATTAACAGTATAACACTGGGAAAATCCATTCCCAAGATTAGAATAAGATACAGACAGCTGTGACTTACCACTTTGTCCATAAGTTTCCAAGTTTTCTCCACTGTTCTTCGATCAGCTGCTGCTTGTTTAGGAGGTCCAACTGCATCTTGAATAGCATCAATGATGCCTAAAATTCGCCCTTTTCTGGGGTTTCCTCCTCGACCACCAGGATTCCTGCCATTCATAGAATTTGCCATCTGGGACCTTGTTTCTTTGAAAAGCAGATTAAAAAAAAAAAA